>VYZW01003533.1:6245-28302 GCA_013401315.1 Balaeniceps rex | reverse complement strand
GTGCCGCGCGCGACGGGCCCCCCGCCCACCCGCCGGGGGCTAGCGAGCTGCCGGTAGGCGGTGGGACCCCCCCCGCCGGGCCGGGGTGACAGCAGTGGCAAAGCAGCCGGGAAGTCGGGGAGGGCGGCGGTGGTTCTCCGTTGCGAGATACCTTTCCTCAGGCCCTTCCCGGACGGGGCGAGACCGGGGGGTCCCACCCGCCGGCGGGGAGGAGGGCTGGGGGAGGCCGGCCTGAGGGGCGACAGGACGCTGGAAGGGCTGGCTGGTAGGAAAGGCCTCGGCCGCTGACACAAACAGCTCTTTCTGCACTGCGCGATGGCTTGAACTACTTTTGAAATTCCGCTAAAAGGTCACAAAGTCGCAGGAAACTTTGCAAAACGCTGGGAGACGGTGCAAAGCGGGGAGGAGAAAAGCGCACGGGTCGTTGCAGTGGGATTAAGGTGGAGTAGGACGATGGGCTCGTCTTGAAGTCATCGTTCCTCTGCACCACAGGCACGAATCCCTGCCAGAGCCAGCACCTCCGGATTTTGGTGCGGGTCGCTCCTTGCCCCTACTGCGCTAATAGAATCATAGGATCACAGAATCATAGAATCATTAAGGTTGGAAAAGACCTCTAAGAGCATCTAGTCCAACCGTCAACCCAACACCACCATGCCTACTAAACCATGTCCCAAATGAACCGACGCGGGGCTGTGTTGGCTACCACTGGGGAGGGCAGCCAGTCTGCTCTGCAACGAGAGTC
The DNA here is from genome assembly GCA_013401315.1 of Balaeniceps rex. Taxonomy (NCBI): domain Eukaryota; kingdom Metazoa; phylum Chordata; class Aves; order Pelecaniformes; family Balaenicipitidae; genus Balaeniceps; species Balaeniceps rex. The sequence continues at coordinate 27,560 of VYZW01003533.1, read as the reverse complement.
GCGTCCCTCTTCGGAAAGCGTGAGGCATACGTAAGGTTTGCATGCTGGGCGTACTGGCGGGATTACACCAGGTCCAGCCCAGGGAGTGTTCATTCCTGGCCGCGAGCGGTGGGCCACGGCTGGCTTGGGTGTTGAAGCCGCTCTTGAAAGAGAGTAGCACAGATTCAACGCTTGGTTCATTGAGCGAAGTACTGACCTGAAAATACAGAACTGTGTTTCCTCCAGTGTTACTGTAACCCTGGGCGTACAAAGTAACCTTTCAAATACAGTTAAATTTTAACAAATTTGGGGAAAAAAAAAAAAAATCAGAAGGTGATCCGCTGATAGGACCGGTTGGGTGAGGAACAGCGGTCTGTAAGACTGGCTGCTGGAGCTGTAGCCCACCTAGCCGCCTACTTGGCATCCCCCAGAAATAACTGGTCTGCGCTCCCATTTCATAGCAAAAAATTCAGGACGAAGTGTCCGGTCTAACTCCGGTTGAAACGAACGGGGCTCTTCCAAAAGGCTTGCGGTGTAACGGTCCTGCGGGAATCGCAGGGCAGCCGGGAGGTTGTTTTATACTGTGGTGCTGCGGATCGGCTCAGCTTAAACCGCTGCGCAGCCTCGAACGAAAACAGCCAGGGCTGTTCCTAATTAAAGGAAGCAGAACTGCCTGAACTACCCATTGGGAAAAGGAAACTCTGCGAGAGAAGCAGGAAACTGAAGAATGGGGTGAGGGAAATGGCGGTTCACGTAAACATAATGAAAGTTCATTAGTTTTGAGACATTCATGTTGGGATAAACTCATCTTTCATGGCCTCAGAGAACATATGATTTAGGGCTAGATTCAATATCCTCCGAAGTCCTTGGAAACGTTTCCACTGGCTTAAGTAAAGTTGGACCAGGACCTTATTTGTTAATGCTCTCAATCATTTTTGCTACAATACACAGTGGCTTGGGAAGTTTGAGACATTTACAACTGGTATGCTTTTCTCAGCTCCATAAATTATAGGTTTCATCAATTTTGAAATAAAATGGGCCTGATCAGTAGCAGACAAAAACAGGGTTCTTGCTGGACAATCAGGTTTAAATTATCCTCAAATAAATCATTTAGCCTTTTTATTTTTCACCTCATCTGAGCAGGGCACAAATACCATTCGGTGTTTTTATGCTGATGCCGATCATCGGATAAGAAAGCTACCAATCTTTTGGGGCGATTGCTGCCATTTATTCTGTGATCAGTAATACGCTCGCGCCCCGCGGGAGAAGGTTGGATATTCGAGCGGAGTTAAAAACACATTCTGTTTTGCATCACTCTGACAACACAAAGCAAATTTCAACCCATCAGTGCAGTACCAAGCAGCTGGAGCACGCTGGGCAATCTGGCTCACGATGCGTAAATCTCTTATCTTTGCCCTATTTTTCTACATGCCTTATTACTAAGGCTGTTTGTATGGAAAGAGGATTTGTAGGAGAATTATTCCCCACCTGAAATCATAATCCTCTTTGTGCCATTGTAATAACTTCTTCAGCAACCACATGTAATATCATAAACATGCGCTGACGACTTCAGTTGGAAACTAAGGAAAAAGAGCTCTGAAGAGACAAAAGTCTGTTTTCCTGGAAACACGGACCATAATCATACAAACATTCTTGCGCATGAATTATTGTAAGCATATGTGTAGTCCTATTAAACTCCCCGAGCCTAAATTATCCCTTGTGTAATTCCACCGTAACCTATAGAATTAATGTGGCTCGATGGAAAACGATCAAATACACGTTGTGATTTCTGTGTTCCGCTCTGCGTCGGAGCCGTACTGAGCATCGATGATTGAAGACGTGTAAGGGGGTGACTGGCGAGTCCTACACGTGGAGTTGGCCCTAGCCATGCCTGAGATGGATCCTCGTCTCGTTCCTACCCACCTGATCCTGATAAAGGGCCTTGGTTTAATCGTCTGGCTCAGCTGAGGAGGAGCAGGATGGTTTCCCTGAAGGATAGGAGGAGTTTGTTTGGGAGAGCTAAACTCTGTACGGGAAGTTGATTTGCCAGGACGAGCTCCAAAGGGCGATACATAAGGAGGAAGGCTTTGCTGGGTGGTGTGGTTGGGCTGAGGGAGAGGAGCAGGGCTCTGAATTGGGGAGGATGGTGGTACCAGCCATGGGGCTGGGTAGGAGAAGAGGAAGAAAATACAGCACTGGATGTGCGTTTGTGGTCATGGGTGTGATTTTTTTGGCTGGAGCAGAGGAATAGGTTCTTGGGTGGGAGGTGGGAGCTATGGTGCTCAAAAATACCAGGGTGCAGGAGGAGATTGGAGCAGGGAGCTGTGCTGGCTTGGTACGGGCAGGGGGTGACTGGTGAGGAGCGGGTCCTGCGCTGCTGTTGATGGAGCTTGCTGGCCTGCAGCTACCGATGGGGGAGCTGGCTAAAGAAAGTGCTTTCCGATCACCTGGTGCTTTAAGAAAGGGAAGGATCCTCTGGGCTTTCTGGGTTATGTCCTCTTCTAAGGATCAAGGGGAAAAAATACTAGGGAGTGAGTGCTAAGCTGGTGGGGGAAGGAGAAGGCTGTGCTGCTTGCTTTGGCTAGGAGGCAAGGAGCTAACTAAGCCCTTTTGCAATCCCCTTGAACTTGAGGGAGTCTTTCCCAGGCCGTCCTGTCCCACGTCAGTGTGTTAGCCAGTCCTGCTGTTGTGAAATGGCCTGTCCCAGGGTGCTAGTGACGCTAACACCCGGCGGTGATGTTTTAGCCTAATTAACTGATGCGACTAAAGTTATTAAAACAGCTGTAGGATAAATACAGCTCGTGACTCTAGTGAGGCTTGCATCTTCCTGCTGGTTGATGCTTGTTAAGACCGAACGTTAGTACGGCATGCAGTAGCATTGAAGAAAATTAAGAACTCTACAGAAGAGCCAGAAGAAACCGCAAAATAAGAACTCTACAGAAAAGCCAATGGTGAGCCTTAGCAGTACCAAAACTGTCCTTGATCTTTCATTTATTAGGATTCCTTTTGAAAAGAATCAGTGTCCTAGGTAGGTAAGCTTGTGTAACGCCTTTTGATATGCTGCCTCAAATACTTACTTAAAACATTGCTGTGCTCATACTGCTAATTATTTTGGAAGATTTTGGGGGTACGCAGTACTGCCCTCGGGACTTTAATTAAATGTGCCATGCTGGATGTGTGCTGTATTGCTTCTCAAGTACTTTAGCAGACTCTGTTCTCATCCCATATGAGATCCTCTTGCCTTGTAGAACAATTACGGGCGCTATGAGGTGTTTGTAGCTCACTCCTCTTTCCTCTCTACCAGACTACAGAAGACAACATTTTCTTGGCAGTCATTAATTCTACCTAAAAGGCCAGTTTACAAGTGTCTTGAAGTCAACATCTGGAAAAACTAAGTACACGGACTTCTTACAAATACCACAAGCTGAATCACGGGGCCGAATTCAGCCTTGATGGAATTATTATCTGATATCTGTGTTCTGTGTTTTCGCTATATTGCTTGAGTAAATTCCCTTATATGGAGATGTCTTCAGAGATGCACATGATGCCAAAATGCTCAGAGAATTGCATAGGACCAAACCTAAAATACTGTCGTAGGAAAAAAAAAAAAAAAGAAATATAAACCCAGACTTTTCTTGAAAGGGAGTAGTGGTGGAAATTGCTGATTTGGGAAGGGTTTTTAAGCATCAGTTCTGGCAGTTGTAAGACAGGGAGCCCAAGTCTTACTTTTGGGCAAGACTCCCCTTTGTGTCTCATTTTTCAGGACATAAACGTTACTCACATTCATGATAAAATAACTTGCTGAAGTGAGAGACTTATCTAAATATTTGTGTTTGTAGAGATTAAGCTTTATTTCAAACAAAACGGAATATATTCAGAATATTAGAATATCTAAATGCTTGCTTCTTAATCCACCACTTTTTCATTGATTCTAACACTGATGCCTCTTTCTGTCCTCCATCCTTTCATGAAATTAGAGGGTGGTTTTTGTTATCTGGCAGTGCTAGCTGTTGATAAATAAGCTTAAGGCAGACTCTTGTGCTTTTTTATTTTTACTTGAGATCCATGACCTTCCCTTAAAATGTGATAGTTGCATTTTTATCAGTGGGGGGTATAGCTAGAGAGTAGTTGAATGCCAAAGTACGTTCCTGGATAGAGCTAATACAAAAGAAAAAGACTAAAAATATAAGTTACCTGCAACCTGATTAGAGTTGGGGGTCCTGCGTCCCCCCCGTGTCCCCTCTGTCTGCCCCCCACCCCGTCTCCCTGAATCCGAGTGAAAGGCTTGCCGCTGGAATTGTTTTCTTTAACTTGCTAAAACCAGAACACGAGCAGAAGGCAACAAAGGACTTCAGATTGCTTGCTGTGCTATCGAAATGCCTGACATATTTCACAATTTTCTTCCTCGAGCATCGTAACAGCAAGTCCAGTTCGTTGGCTGGCAGCAGGTAGGGCAGAGTCGTTTCTCCTCCTACTCGGTAGGCTTCACTTCTCCGTCAGCAGGACCTAAACCACTCGCAGACAGCCTGTGTCACCAGCATACCTGCACCGAAGTGTCCAAAGTGCTTGATTCCGTCTGTCAACAAGCTAAATATTAACAGCCATCAGTTTTATTTCAGTGATGTTTACCTACAATATAGCAAAACACGCAAAGGCAATGCATGCGGGGACAGCGTGCGTTACCAGAACTGCTCCTTGTGAAGGAGATGAGACTTCTGTGTCCTTTTTTTTTTTTCCCCCCCCTCTTTCTTCACAAGCATGAAAGAAAACTCAGCTTTCATATCTCTACTTCAGGCAGACTTTGGTAGGCAAATAACTTGGCACTGTATCTTCGTGCTCCTGTCAAAGGAACACTAGACCCCTTAAAAAAGGGGGGATTTTTCCTTCTTGATTATTTTGCTTCTGATAGCTCTTCTTAAAACTTCCCATCAGTTGCACTGTTGCTCCTGAAGCTCACCAGGCTGCTTCCTTGGCAGCCCTGGGCATCAGAGAGCCGAAGCCTGGATAGACTGGCATACGCCAGAACTCTTCCTCCCAATGGCATAGAATCATAGAATCATTTGGTTGGAAAAGACCTTTAAGATCATCGAGTCCAACCGTACCTGTCCACCGCTAAACCATGTCCCTAAGCGCCTCGTCTGCCCGGCTTTTAAATACCTCCAGGGATGGGGACTCCACCACTTCCCCGGGCAGCCTGTTCCAGTGCTTGACAACCCTCTCCATGAAGAAGTTTTTCCCAATATCCAATCTGAACCTCCCCTGGTGCAACTTGAGGCCATTGCCTCTCATCCTATCGCTTGTTACTTGGGAGAAGAGACCAACACCCACCTCACCACAACCTCCTCTCAGGCAGTTGTAGACAGCGATAAGGTCTCCCCTCAGCCTCCTCTTCTCCAGGCTGAACAACCCCAGGTCCCTCAGCCACTCCTCACAGCACTTGTGCTCCAGACCCTTCCCCAGCTTCGTTGCCCTTCTCTGGACATGCTCCAGCACCTCCATGTCCTTCTTGGAGTGAGGGGCCCAAAACTGAACACAGCACTCAAGGTGCGGCCTCACCAGTGCCCAGTACAGGGGAAGGATGACTGCCCTGCTCCTGCTGGCCACACTATTCTTGATACAAGCCAGGATGCCGTTGGCCTTCTTGTCATGGAGCAGAGGACATGCGTACGCCCGCCTATTGCCAACAGACAAACTGTGCTTGAACTGTAATACTGTAGTGACAGAGAGAAATATCGAGTGGCCTCCGCGACGGCCGGTGACGTTAGCCTGGGAGCGTGCTGCCCCGGGAGCCGAGGGAGCGCTCAAAGCCACGGGGCACCTCCGCCCCCATGGGAAGGGACTACTGGCCAAACACCTTAAAATTATCCAGACTTGATATTAAGTAAGTGTCCTACTCATCTTAAGCTCTGAGCAGATGCAAAAATGAATGATATAACCGGTTAACGCTGCTGCAGAATGACTTTGAAGCTTGAAACGTTCCTTATTTTTCTGTTAAGCTCACGAGGCAGTTTCCTGCTCTGTTTTGGAGAGGATCGCCCTACTAGGGCATGAGAGGAAGGGAGACAACAATAACTTTGTGATATTTTGTGCTTCCGTAACTCTTGGCTTTTAGCTCCCACTTTAACTTTCCATATATACATATAAAATACAACTTTCCACAAATATATTTTGAAGAGGCAATTTCTGGCTCTCCAGGATGTGGGCAGAGGCTATTAGATTTACCATTTGGCTAATGCCCGCTCAGCGTGATCTGAGATTGATTTGAACGCTTTATCTCCCTCCCCGAAGCCCAAAACTTGATTTTTATGCCACTTGAGCATGTTCTTGCTTCTGTTTGAGTGCAGCTCTTAACAGGGTCTGGACAAATTCACGTCTTTCCAGGAATGGTGTGTTCAACCAATTTTGCTCTTCATCCTCCATTGTGTTCCCCAGTTATAACTTCAGAACAGAATTGATTTGAAATAGTATGTGGCAACTTTTTATGCGACTTCATGTTGCATTATTCAAACTTATTTATTTGGATACCAAAGACAGAATAATTAAAACATATTGACCTATGAATAGGTCAGTTTTCTGAGGGTTAAAATCTTCATGCTCGCTTATTGAAACGAGACTATGCTTGAGCAGTGCTGATATTTTAAAATTATCCAGTAATACTCTTGTCTCAATAGTTGAAATCTGAATATAGAAAAAAGGAGCCGAAATCTTCTCCTTGCTGCCTGATTCTGTGACTTCTTCAATTTTAATTATCTAGGTAGTATTTTCTAAATGAGACTAATTCTTCATCAGAAACATTCCCCGCCTCTGACACGGTATTCTTACAAGCTTGAGAAAATGTGGGGGTTTTTTTGCCTTTTTGTTAACTTCAGTTCATTATCCCTCTTTGAACTTCCACGGTAAAGCTTTCCTTAGGAGTTAAGGTAATTTCAAGAGCAAAACAATACACAGCAAGTGATATTTGGATTGCTTTCTGGGGTTATTTGGGACTAAAATGGTGCAAAGGAGACAAGAGTGCTGAGCGTTGCAGATGATGAGTGAGCAGCTGAGATACAGTGGCATTTAGCCAGCGGCTGGCTACCACCGGCACGGAGACGTGGTTGTTACAATAGTGAGGATCCCAAATCTGTTTGGATAAGAGAGGTTTCGAATAATCCGTGTCACTGTTAATGTACTTCAGTAGATGTCAGAGGATGTGATTCAGACTTGGGGGGAGAGAAGGGAATTAGGAATAGCTGATGCGCAGATAACCGAGACTGCACCACAATACAGAATCCTGAGGTTTTTAGCCACTTTATCCCAGATCATTAATCTTGTCCATTTTATGCTTGTATTACATCCCACAAAACTTCAGAATTTCCAAAAGATGTTGAGTGTGGGTTTTTTTTGTGTGTGTGTGTGCTGTGAAGTCTTTCCTCCCTTTCTTTTCCTCCCAAACTGGGACAAAGATTTCATATCTAAAGTAGTTATTTGCTTACGTTTTAATGCAAGTAATACCCATCGTTTAAAACTCGCTGATATTAATGATGTACTTTGTGTGTGCTCGGTGTGCTTACTCAGTAGTAAATGCAGGATTGGGGACGTTTCGTCCCCTCGCGTTTTGCCTGTTGACACATCCCCAAAAAGGGGGTGCGTGGGGCGGAGCGAGAGGTGCGTGCACGTAGAAAGTACCGGTAACGTTTACTTGTAAAGGCAAAGGAAGATTGTAGTTATGGAGGTTAAAAACTGTAAGTAAACAGAGAAAACTTTATTTTGTATCTGCAGTGTATAATAAAGTTTCTTCAGAGGATGAGCTTGGCAAACGAGCGTGATATTCTAGAAATATTCGTTACGTCACAGCCAGCACAGTTCAGCGTTACAGACCAGTAGTAAATTCAGCCTACACAGTATAAAACCTTCATCGCTTCATGTTATTTGTTCTGAATCTTCAGTAAACCTGAAAACTGGGGGGGCAGGGGCGTAAAGCAGCAGTAATTTCTCTCTTCTCAGAATTGCCTGTTCAATCTTTCCTAAAGTAGTACTTTACACGGAAGCGGCGCTCTCTGTATTTCCTCAGCCTTCCTATTCTACCCCCAGTTTTGTTATTCAAGGAAAAAGTTCGATGAAGATTTTCAGGAGCTCTCTCTAGCCTGGAGTTAAATTAAAACTATGCTCAGGATTGTGATTGTGCCCCGAGATAACAACCTTTGCCTGTCAGTGGCCAACTTCTGTCTGTAAGCGACGGAAGAGCGGAGATCCCTACACCCATAATTTTTGAAGGCATCTATTTTGTATCTAACTACACCGCAAAATCTGCCTTAGTGCACCCTTCTGCAGCCAGGTTATTATATTTTAAGGAATTATTACAAATATTAACGTAGAGCTGCTAAGATATCGCTTAAGTGCTTCTTCTCAAATACTGCAGCATTACTTCTGAATATTTTGCTTTTCAGCGTGGCTATAAAAAGACCATTAACTGTGATTCCCAGCTGTCACGCTTGCTTTTTTACAAATGGTTGCCTGCAAAAACAGGCCCTGTTTACTGCTGCTGAATAATAATTTCTGGACTTCATCTTGGCAGTGAACGTTGGGGAGATATCCTTTAAGCCACCGATTTGGAGGTTGGGACATTCATCTCGGTGTCAGCTGACATCCCAAGCTGGATCATAGATGAAAAGCAGCGGAGTTCAATTGCACTGTACAACAATAAAGCAGGAAACACTAATTGCCAAACTACTGGCAGCTGAAAGTCGAAATTACAGTAATGCTGACTGAGCAGATCTGGCTGATATAACATTGCAAATATCCACTTTCTTAAACCAAATAGAGAGTTTTTTTGATTTGAAGAACTTACTGTGCACCAAGGCGTAGAAGATGATGCACAACAACTTCACTGCATGGTTTAAAATACTTCTTAAATCTTGATATTTAAAAAAAAAAATACCGTAACTTTGTGTTATGGACTCCTTTAAAAATGATCTGCTGCACAGTGCAAGGACAACTTCATCTATCTATGAATGTTTTCTTGCTCTGAAGTTTATACAAAATCTCTTTGAGCACCTGTCTAAATCAGTACTGGTCCAGAAGGTCATCTCATTGCATGGTCACGAATACCTGATTTCTGTATATTAAAAAAAAAAAGAAAGAAACAAAACCAAGCAAAAAACCCCACCCCAAAACAAAAAAAAACCCGCTCCCCAAAAAAAAGCCCCCCCTGCAAACCCCACATAAAACATTCTGGGTGGAACAGTGACAAAGATCGGGTAATACCAGACTAGTGTCTGTGCTACCATTCATGAATCACAGAATGCTTTGGGTTGGAAGGGACCTTTAGAGCCCATCCAGTCCAACCCCCCTGCAGTGAGCAGGGACATCTTTAACCAGATCAGGTTGCTCACAGCCCCGTCCAACCTGACCTCGAATGTTTCCAGGGATGGGGCCTCCACTGCCTCTCTGGGCAACCCCTTCCAGTGCTTCACCACCCGCACTGTAAAAAATTTCTTCCTTCTATCCAGCCTAAATCTGCCCTCCTTTAGTTTAAACCCATCACCCCTTGTCCTGTCACCACAGGCCTTGCTAAAAAGCCTGTCCCCATCTTTCCTATAGGCCCCCTTGAAGCACTGCAAGGCCGCACTAAGGTCTCCCCGGGGCCTTCTCTTCTCCAGGCTGAACAGCCCCAACTCTCTCAGCCTGGCCTCGGAGCAGAGGGGCTCCAGCCCTCGGAGCATTTTTGTGGCCTCCTCTGGCCCCGCTCCAACAGCTCCATGTCCTCCTTGTGCTGAGGACCCCAGAGCTGGACGCAGGGCTCCAGGTGAGGTCTCCCCAGAGCAGAGCAGAGGGGCAGAATCCCCTCCCTCGACCTGCTGGCCACGCTGCTGGGGATGCAGCCCAGGATAGGGTTGGCCTTCTGGGCTGCGAGCGCACACTGCTGGCTCATGTCCAGCTTTTCATCCATCAGCACCCCCAAGTCCTTCTCCGCAGGGCTGCTCTCAATCCCCTCATCCCCCAGCCTGTACTGATATCGGGGGTTGCCCCGATCCAAGTGCAGGATCAATTTACAATAGACTTGTTTAATATGCATAATATCTTAATTGATAAAGTGCTATAACTTGTTTGGAACATGAAACATTCCTTGCAGGACCCCTCACTTCCCCCATTTTTGTCTGTTAAATATTATTATTGCCCCCAGCCTCTCTCCGGTTAGAGAATAACAAACATGTCAAACATCTTGTTTAGCTTTGTTCCTCAGGTATGAGCAAAAAATAACAAAAAGGCATGTGTAAAACTGATGTTATCAATCGGCAAATACATCTTTTTATAGATACGTGCGTGGTTAAAGCCTATCGCTGGCACAGCTAAATGTGAAATGGCTTATTTCTGTTGCATGCCTATTTCTGCGCGACCCATTAACTGGATTATAAAACATGTTAAAAAATTTGGGGGCGAGGAGGTAAAAAAGGTGTAGGAAATATTAAATGTGAAATTTTACACTGTGCAGAATAATCACCTGGGTTTAAATAAGCATGTCGACAAAGGTCCATCTTCTTGTATCACACGTCATTTTCTCGTCCTCCTCCATTACCATGGCAGCACGGAAGAGCAATGCGGGTGAAAAATGCTGCCCAAAGCTATTTCAGCGAAAGCTGGTGGTTTTCTTAAATTCTCGTGCAAAATCCTGTCCCTTAGGAAGCTGTTTTCTGCAAGACGACCTTTGTCTCAAAGTACCTCCTATCGATTTCAACAGTACCGGTTATGAGACTATCATTAGGCTATAAGGAAGTACAGGGATTAAAAAAAAAAAGTCGAATCCAAGTTTCAGAAAGGTCTAGGTCCAAACTATGCTGCAAACAACCAGAAGGGCTCGGTGCTTGCTTTCCCAGATCCTCACCCACCTCCTAGAGCAACCAGGTGTTTGTCGGTACAGTACGTGGGCTCAGCACGGGCCAGCGAGGAATATCCAAGTGCTGACTAAGAGCCAGGGAGCTTCTTCAACCAACACCTTACACAGCGCTTGCTCGTGCTCTGCCTTACGGTGACCACTACTAGCAGTTTTCTAACTTCTGCGACTGTCAGATCTAGTACAAGAATACAACTCGGTTTTCTTTAAATGTACTTTTTTTTTTTTTTTTTGAAAGCTCTCATTTTCTGTTGTAAAATTCCTGAAGGATGTTTTTTCTGTCCCGTAATCCAGACGCCACCCTCCCAGTGCATTACTCTGCTGACAATTAAATAAGCTTCAGTTAAATGATCTTTGTGCGTTCATCACGCGTGAGCTGTCCTTCATTCGCATAGCATCGCTAAGGAACGGAAGACTGTTCTTCTGAAACGATAATTAAAAACTAACGGCCTGGGGAATGGTTGTCTTAAACACCACATTCAACGACCAGCTCATAATTACTTTCAGGAACTAGTTTCCTGAAGTCAGTCTGAAAATGTAGATGAAGGGTTGTACGATCTATTCCTAGTGCCGCTAAGTCTCTGACATGTACCTCGATGATCAAAGCTCTTCCGTACACCGTGGTTGTTGATGTCCCTTGCTTGACTGGAAGGGAAGACTCTACCTGCGTCCAAACTAATGGGGAATGCGTTACAGGGACAATATGAACGCAATCTGCTCTGATCTATACAAGGTTGAGAGGGGTATTGCAATCTGTTGTAGAAAATGTTTATGAAGAGGATTTTTTTTTTGCTTATCCCTGCTATACTGTCTTAAAATAGCCAATGTTAGATAAAAATGTACGTTTCTTATTTGCACAGTAAGTTTTAAATCAAAGAAAGAAAAAAAAGTGACTTTTTAAAGCATCAGTGTTTATGACAAGCATGACCTAGTAGTAGTCAGGCTTTTACTAAGCGCACCACTGCAAACTACCAGAAGCGAAGTGGGATGGCCATGGCTGCAGTCCTTGTACGCTTGCGATACAGTAGAGGGAAAGGCAACACAAACGTGATTTGAAGGGAAAGACAAGTACTGCGTATGCAACGTGTTTGCGCAACCGTGAAGACATCTAGCAAGGGTCTGTTAAAACCCTTCGCTTCCATCATGAAGAAGTAGGAGGCACAGTCCTTAGAGAGAAATGGTGACAGCAAGCTTTTTGTGCTGGTTGCCAAGGACTGATGTGCGGGGCAAAAATGCGTTCAGTTGGATTGTGCCGCTTGGCATTGAACCAAGCAAAGGTTTTTGTGCACGTGCCACTACCTAACTGTCCGTGAGATGCTCTTCCACGTAGAGAGCCTGCTTTCTGTCCTGTCCCAGGATGCGATTTGTGATAGCACATTGGCTAAGGACACTGATAAGCTCATTTGGGGGGTGAAAAAAGGATGGAAAAGACAGTCTCGCCATGTCTGGTTATGCTCTGCGGCCCCTTGCACAGACATAAGAGGATCTTTTTGCATGGCAAACGTGATTTGCGTTTGTATATCTGAAGTGGTCTATGTGCTGTTTGTACACAGCGATCTTTTGTTTCGAGGCATTAACGGTCACCTGTTGTGGCAGGGTGTTCTTGCATGAAAAACAGGTGTCTGAAGAATTGCGCGAGTACAACTTCAGAAGTTCCTTTTGAGACTTTGCCTACTGTCCCCAGAAGTCCTCAATGGCTTGCAGAACGTTACAGAACAGCGTAACTTCATGGGAATGGTCACTGCAGAGTTGTGAGAGATTTGCTTCGTTGGCTGGGAGTAGATCAGTCTGTTTAGCTTGCAGATCAGTCTGTTTACCTTTCTTCTGGCATAACTTGGAAATAATCTTCTAAGCTGTTTTCATCAAGAGTCAACCTTCTTCTCCTATCGTTATTTTATTACAGTCCAGCTGGCGCTCCTCTTCTATCTTCCCTTCCTCTTCTAAAATAAAATCAACCTGTTTTTTTAATGTGCATGCAATATATATTCTCCATTAGAAGACAACCAGGTCAAAAGAGAAGCAACCCTGAATACTTAATATTTGTCAACTAATGCATAGCTAGATAAAACAATCTGATAACTAAAACTCATTTAAAATTTGGCTTCCAGGCTAGGACTCAGGGAAGGAATTTTTGGATGCCTTCTGTTCCCTTATGAATCTTTGCCAACTTTGATGATGATATTTCCATAAAGTCATAGCTGTTTTCTTTAAGAATACATTTCTTCCCTATTTTGCTTTAAAACCGTAAGGTATTATGTTTTCCTCTTTTGGAAATGGAGAAAAAAGAGGTAACATATTTCACTCCAAACATCCCTCGTATACATAACGCAAACGTGTTTGCCTCAACGTTCGTATTTAAGGGAAAGGATGACACACAGCATAGCCCAAGAATCTAAACATAAGGAATCCAGTCAGGGACCTTTAAGACCCTGGGAGCGGGGAGAATGCAGCTTTCCCCTAGAACAATGGCAGTTTGGTCGTACCCACCTACTACAAACAAAAGATAAGATAACAAAATGCTAGTTTACTTCGGCTCCACCGTGCTTTTGGAGAGAACTAGCCGTTACTTGAGATAATCTTTTCAAGGAAAAGTCAATCTAGTTGATAACAACGCTTCCTTTAAGAGAAGTCAAGCCAGGAACTCTTTTCTGTGTTCCGTCCCCCATGCTTGCGATGCAGCGTTTTGTTGAAGGCTTTGGTCAGAATTAGGCTGTGATCTTTCCGTTTCTGAGCTCTCCTGAGTAGTTCTGGCTGCTTCAACTTTACAGACTTCTGGGGCATTTCTAATCCAAGTTTTCACTTACTAATTCTAAACTGCCGAAAAGTAAGTGTCCTTAACTCAAGCTGGCGCAGGCGCCAGTAATCAGGAAGGAAAATAGCAACAAATATAAGAAAATGGGTATGTCCCACTCTCTCATAGTCAATTTTCTGGATTAAAAACCACTTTATATGCGCTTTTTTAACCTGTGTTTCCCGGGTTGACCAAACAGAGTAAAGAACATGCTGTCGGGGGAACACAGGCAGAGATTCCCTCGGCTTTGTTCCCCCAAAAGGCTGGCGGTGAAGTAAAGGGGGAAAAGTCTTCCCAAGTGCTTGAAAATGCGATTCCTCCACATCAGATGGCCTGAAGCAGTTCAGTTTTTCCGAAGAGCTTTTTGGGAAGAAATCTACCGTTACCTTCAGAGCATTTACAGGGGAGGTTGCAAGCCTGCACAGGCAAGCGATTTCCTCTAGCAGTAGTCGTTGCCACGCAGGTGACAGGTGGAAGAAAACTCCTGCAACTCCCCGGCGTTCAAAGGCAGACTCACAAAGTTTATGAACCCACAGTTTGAAAGCGCACCAAACCCCAAAATCCTGCCCTGGGCAGGGCGCTGTGGGAGGAACCGAGCAGCCAGAGATGCTTTCACCGAGGTATAAATCTAGAGGAGGATGAGGATGGGCTACATTCTGCTTTGCTCTAACCGGCAGCAGCACGTGAACTCAGCGCCGTTTGAGCCTTGGCTGTGTTTACGGTCTCCAGGCCAGCGGGCTGCTCAGGCAGGGATGTGGTGCATGAATGGAAGCATTCATTGCCTTTCTCTTCTCATGCTTCTCTAAGCCTCGGGGCGTTGCTCCTGTGCTGTTGCCCCTTAACCGGAGCAGGGGAAGAGGCTGCCTCGGTCCTCATTCCTCTCTACTCCAGTTCCCTTGCAAAACAAAGCAAGATTCAAAGCAAGATTCGGCGCAGAGAGCACTAATCTAAAATAAACTACCATTAGCCATAATAAAGTCCAGTGTATCTCCAATTTAGCAAACTATCTGCAACTGTGCAGAAAGTCCTGATAAGGCAGTCCTCACTCCAGTTCAGTGGAAAAAAGCCCTGGCACACATCAGATTTACTTCAGCCAGGTCATTTTCAAGGACCTGAGTATGTACTGCACAGAGAGTCCTTCCCACATAGTCTTAACCTATTAGCTGCTCTTTAATGTAGCTGCTCTTTAATGTCAGATGTAATCTAGGTTAAAAAAAAAAACAAAACAACCCACAAAAACTCTCTGTTCTGAACTCACATGTGACCACATCAAGGGACTCTACTTATGCTGAGGATTATTAAGCCTGTTGGACAGGTTGTAATGGCTGGCTTCCCCACGGGGCCTCACAACATCATGATAGTAATTTTCTGCGTAATGTTTTCTAATGATTTTCTGCGTAAAGCAGACTATTCCTCTAGACCCTTGTTTCCTAACAGTGGGAACCACTGTTTCTGTTCAGCTAAATTCCACCCCCGTTCCCTACCAGAATAGCTGCTGCAAGGTTTTGACGTTTGACACGGAGGAAAAGGCTTCGGAGAGCGAGTCTCCTCCTGCGGCAGCGCGAGGAGCTGCTGGTGGCTTCGCCAGAGTCAGGCTGCGCGGTCTGTAGAGCCTTTCTACTTTTCTTTGAGCTTTCTTCTTTGTATATGTTTCTGTAGCCAGACACATAGCTCTGTGTGTGTACGGATGACAGATGTGTTTATATTGCTTTATAGGTGGAGCAGCGTGTAGAATTACGTTTTGCCAGATGAATGTGAAATGCTAGAGTTGACTTTCACACACTTAGCTCCAACAAAATACCTTTTAAAAGTTGTTCCAATGGACAGAATACCATTTTCCATGACAAAATCTTAAGTGCATATTGTACTGCTGAAAGTAAGGTGCTTAAAATGAGAAAACAGGATATACTGAAAGTCAAATTCACTGTATCAGGAAAAGAGAGGGAAACTCCGTTCCTTCCCCTATTACTGATTGTAACACTTTTTTTTTTTCCTTTCTATATTTTCGAGCCCGAACCAGTTCAATTTTCCCAAGTGACAGTTTGCTCTCCGCGATGTAAACCTGCTAAGGATTTTTGCCTGTAAGCTTTGAAGAAAGTACTTCTTAAACCTATAAGCACTGTGCCTGTAGCCTGACACTTGTCACCTTTTTATTTACCTTAAGAAGTGAGCAACAATTTTCAAAAGGTGCACTAGAGATTATAAGGACAGCTTTGACAAGCCCAGAGGAAAAATGATACTGGTTTAATGCTTTGGGGGTTTTGGAAGACTGTAGAGTACAAACTGTCATGAAGCCAACTTAATATAACTGTTTCCTTTATACTCTAAGGATTCACAAGGGACTTCACTGCTAGCATACAGGAAATAAAGTCTGTTGTGCTAGAACAAGACTTTGTTTCTTACTATTTAGAAAACTACACAAAGTTTCCTTACAGGAAATGTTACAATTCATACAAATGCCCATATTTATTTGTAGACGAAAATTGCCATTCACATAGCAGGAAAACTAGATGAAAACAGAGACAGCGTAGACTTAGGGCCATTACGGGGTATCGGTGAACAGACCTACATGATGGCAATAAATACAACTACACAAACATGTACTTAAATATAGAGGTATCTTTATTATTGTCTCCTTTTCCAGTACCAGCCTAATTTCTTAACAGGAATCCTTGAAAATAAATTGCTACATGAATGCATTTCTTCAGTGAGGAGCTTGCAGAGTTTATTTTAGGTAAAGCCTGTCTTCTGTTGTTATACTATTCGACCAAGATACACTGACTTGGGATATTTTTCCTTTAGATCAGGCCACTGAACGATGAAGTAATCTGAAAAGTAGTAAAGAATCTTTCCAGATAGGGATAAAGTTTCCACACGGCAGATGCTCTCTACATACACTATGATTGTTCTCTTTATTCCTAGAAGCCCAAGAAGAAGAGCAGATATACAGATAGGAACACATGTTCCTGGTCCATTGCACAATATCTAAAAGAGATGAAACATTTTACAAAAGTAAAACATGAGTTTTTTCATACAGTAAAGAATTATGTGTGTATATAACATTACATTCACAAAAAAAAAATATTTCCAAAGATAAAAAACAGAAGAGGCAAGTGAATATGAAAAAAAAAGGTGGGGGGAATGGGGCAAACAACAGACATTATTTCAAAGTAGCTACCAAAACCGATCATCCTTCTTTACATGTCAAGGAGGAGAAGAGCTCTGAGATGGCACAGTTAATTTCAATGAAGGAAGCAGAATTCCTTGACTCATGGGTATATAACTAAAACAGCTTCCAACCTCAGTCACAGCTTTGTGTTGTATCAATCATGAGATTTGTGCACAGATTAAGGCATAATAAGGCCAAAGAAGTTTAGTTAGGATTACTAGACCTGGGATCCAGTTATAAACCTCTTGAACTTTGGCTTAAGTCAGCAAAACACTTAAGAGCTCAGCAAAAATGTGCTGATGAATTAGGACCTTCATCAGACTCCACTAGCTGATATGCATGACTGGATTTTTTTTTTTCTTTTAATAAACACTAGCACATAGAAACAAGCATACAGAAGGAAGGTGTTTTGGTAAATACATGTCATGTCCTTGTAGTAGAGGATCTCAAATTCACTTATAAATGTTAACAGCAAAAGAAAGTGGTCTTTCAATTTTAGACATTGGTAAACTGAAAAACAGATTGCTTAAAAGTAAAAGGTTTAAACCAGGGTATGTTAGGCACTCTACTTGGGTATCAAAATTGATTTCAGGCAAGGAATTTCTTACTAAATTTAACTACTACCATGTAATCAGCACTTTTCTGCACAGCTGGGGGTTACGTGGAAATAAAGAGTTCTTTTATAAAATCATGGCCCTATATCCTATAAACTCACAATTTTTGTTCCAAGTTCACCAGCTTGTGAAAGATATTATATCGGTGGGGGGAAAAAAAATACCAGTTTCTGTTTCAGGACTGTAGCAAGCATTTCAGAATGTTTCTTTCCCTGCTTCGTGGCAAGATCCCACTGATAAACTGGCTAACAGCTCCTTGCCTCAGTTAAAAGCAGCAGCAGTTTTGGTGCTGCTGAGTTCCAAACTCTCTCCCCTATCTTTTCCTTTGCCTTTAAGATGGCCCCAGAAATCTAGCTTGGGGACATGATGACCGTAATGCAGTGTTTTCTTATGAGAAGCAACAGAATGTAATACTGTATGCAAAATTATTCTGATTTTATTGTTGATCTTAATTGAACTATTTATTCATGCAAGACTTGCTGACATTTGCTGAAAGACCCTTACAAGCAACATGCTGTATACTGTTATAATCTTGACATTTTAGGGTATCAACAGCCACAAATACTTGTATAAGAAAAGTGCAGCAGTGTAATTCTTTTATATTAGCAGTTATATAGCTAAGAAGCAAAGAAGCTGAACACATCAACTTTCCATACTAGATGTTTGAACTCAGAGTAATATACTATGGTTTCAAACCTCCTGCTGAACCTGATCTCAAGCAAATCCATGCTGGGACTTAAAAACCTACTCTACAGTCTGCTGAGAATGAAGATCTGGTTTTTTTATACATTCGGCTTGGCAAGCAAGGACATAAACCAACCACACGTGCTGCCTTTTAGCACTTCAGAGAAACTGTTCCATACCTGTGAACTACACCAGGCATTTTGCCCTATTTCTTGACAAGTTTCATTAATTTGCACTGATGGTGATTGTGCTACTGGTACATGGCTACGGATATCTAAATTAAGGCATGTTTAGGTATCTCTATTTGTAATAACATTTGTTACTGTAGTGTAAACATAGGCATAGGAAACAACTTGGAGTGTTCTCCTGTGTTTGCAGGCAAAACCCACCAGGGTCCCTGCTGCAGAATCTGGTCTGGTCCAGACAAATGCATAAGAAGCACCAAAACAGTCCAAAAAAGGTTATTTACTACTTGTTTTTGTGAGCTGAATATTCAGTCTGACCACTAATTTCAGATTCAAAATTCAGCTTTAAGCAAACAGCGCACCACTTTTAAAGAGAAACTCCACCTTCCCTTTCCTTGAGTAGAGCTACCTGGAGTACAAACATTGTCTCATCTTCATTGCTCCCCAAGCCCTTTTTCTGCTGCGTTACAGTCCTCTCCCCTGTCCTTTCCTCAGTGTCTTCCATTTCGATGTTTCTCTGTACTCTGCCCAGCCCTCTGAGATGTCTCCCACCCATCCTCTCTTCCCTGGTTTCCTTTGTGATCTCCGGTATCCATCTCCCTCTGCATCCCTATTCCCAGGCGCCCTTCCACCTGTCTTCCTTCTGGACTCGCACTGGCTCTGCACTCTTTTAGCCTCCATCTACTATGAAAGCTCAACCCAGTTGTCTAAAGCAAGGAGAGAGTTTCACATCAGTCCCTTACGTTCCACAGTCTGACTCAAAAAACCACCGATCCCAGATATGACTTAGGTCAGGTAGACATCCTAACATGCTCCTCAGCCCGGAAGCTGAGAATGGTAGAACAGGTTTTATAAAAAGCTGAATTATTACAATCATGGTCTTTATCAAGCCACTGTGCCATAAACTTCATCCTACTTCCCCCCTTTACTAACTTGGCTAGCAGCTCCAGTCTTTTTGGTATTTGGTATCCTTGTGTCTAGATGCACACACAAAGGCACATGGTAGAATGAATTCCAAATGAAGTGTAATCACAAAACATCACGTAATGAAATAATAGTAAATGGGTCTATTTGTGAATCTATATGTAGCTCTAAAGGCCATGCTGAGTCACTGTTATTGCTTTGCTGAGGTGCAAAACAGAAAAGCAATGATCAAAATTAAAATCGCAATAAAATACCTTTCCTATATCTGGGGTTTGATACAATACACTCAATTTATACCTTGTACTGACTGTTCATAACTTGTAAGCTGCTTCTCAGATGCCCTTTGATTCATGGAAAAGTACTTGCATGCAGGAAAAAGGATCAGGAAAATTATGGACTAGGCATCTCTAAAAAAACATGATCTGATCATAACATGTCTTCTGCTCTTTCCCCTTCCACACATACCTGTTCAAACAAGACAAAGCAGATGTAGCTCTACAGGATCTCTGTATGCAAAATGCCCATGAAATACTCTGACTATAGATGTTCCTATTCTAAAATGCTTGGGTTTAGGAATTGTCCCCTAAAAAAGACTCTGGTATAAGCCTGCTGAAGCCAACAGACAAATAGATCCCTATCTGCATTTTGAGTCATGATCTGTAAGTCAGAACTATTAATCAACCTTTCTGATCATTAAAAATTAACCTTTGGTTAACCCTCAGTGTGTGCCTAGAGACATGTCATACCTAGAACTGGTGCAGTTGCTCACGCATTGGAGTGGCAATTCCCCTCCAAAAATCTGGTCTGACCAGTCCTACTTACTCCCTCTCACACTGTCAGCAGGAAGGGAGACCAGCGTTCCTGCTGCTTGGAATCCAACATCATACACTCATCAAGGGACACAGGGGAAAATTCTGAGAAAAGAAGTATGCACATTATAAAGAAGAGGAACTGTTGCGGAATCTGTAAGCTAGAAATGCTGCTGTTCATCTCCTGCTAGTGTATGAACTTGCCGATGGTGGAAAGGAACTGAATCATCTGCAGCCTTCCTTAAATGTGTAAGAGAAGATGAGCTGTCCTACTAGTGAATTTCAAAACACTGTTCAAAAGTAAATTTTGGAGAATGATTGATGTCTTCCACCTTGAAAAGGCCAAGGCTTTTGTTTTTCCCCTCCAGCAGAATACAAGTATCTCTCAGGGAATCCAGTGGCAATCATTAGTATGCTGTGGAGAAGAAGCAGGCTTCTATTGGGCAAGAAAGGCCCAGGGCCTCTACAAGGTCAGGGTGTTTCCCAATATCTATTTACTTTAGCTACAAGGCTGCCTGTAGAATATTTGCATTGCATGAGATATGTCTCCGAAGATCTCCAGTTTATTTGGTTCAGCCTTCCTTGGTCAGGCAGCAGAAAGGAGGAAAGAAGGGGCTAAAGACAATTTTTCTGTCACCTTTGTGACCTCTGGAGCTGCGACTGCCCAAGGACTTTCTTGGTCACTGGGCTATCCGACTTTGCTGCCAACAAGCTGTAAGCGATCGTTCCAGAAGCCAGTGCTGCAGGTCTCTCTACACCATTTACATTTGCCTCTAATGCAAAGAAATGTCCAGCTGACTCTTAAAATGGCTCACTGGCTGCCTGGCTTCACAGCTAGGCCTATAAACTAAATCCTACATATAAAATCCTCTACCAATTCAATGTAACCAGACTTTTAAACAGTACAATAAACTAATCAATCTGTATATTAATGGAGGTTTAAAAGTAAAAGATCAGAATACAACATTTATACTTAGCAACTCTATAAATCTAATTTCCTATTAATCCCTTTCGTACAAAAATGGAATAGTTCTTGCCTTTCTACAGCTGTTGAAAGAAAACAAGCTAAGCCAGCAGTCTGGCACACTGGGAGCACTGGCACATGGCACCACTGCTGATAAAAGCTGCTTTAGAGTTGGTGAATGCAGCACTGTAGCAGAGTGACATTTACCAGCTAAAACACTGAAAGCATAGCTCACAGCTTCACTGGGATTAAATGTCAGGCCACTGGTTAAAACAAAAATGGGTAAAGCAGAAAACTTGCAGTTTTTCTCATAAGTATGTAAA
>VYZW01003516.1:22381-86926 GCA_013401315.1 Balaeniceps rex | reverse complement strand
CTTTTCCAACCAAATGATTCTATGATTCTATGATTATGGGGCTGGGCTTGCTATGAGGTCCCTGAAACTTTGCTCCTAGTTTGCAACTGCTTCCAAAGGGCCATTTTATACCAGGATCACAGGGTTGGGACAGGGTCTCCAAGTGATTCGGGATCATGACAATGACTCAAAACACTAAAGAGCTCTGTGAATGGGGGTAAGAGCTGGGAGAGCACAGGGATGGACCCTCTCTGAAGGCAAGGTGGTCCACGCAAGGGCCCTGCTCCGTGGTTTGGTCCTCCCCTTTGGGGAGGTATCCAGAGAGAAGGAATTAGTGGACGGGCAGGCTGAAACAGTTCTTGAGGGTCTCAGGGCCTGAGCCCTCATCCCCATACGTGGCAGGGGGACAAAAATGGTTCGGGTGCGACATTTGCTGGAGCTGTTCAGGTGTCCCTGGGGACTAACACAAAACAGCAAAACGTCAAGTGTCCTGCTTGTGGAAGGATGTGCTGGCATCTGGGGGACTCTGCTGCCCTCCTCTGAGAGTAGCTCAGCTGGCAGCTCGCGTGGTTCAGAGCTGCTGTTAGGACAGCATGAAATATTCGTGGAATTTAATATGAAAGTAAGTAACTCGGGGGCTACCGGCGTGGCGGCGCTGCTTGGATCTCTTTTCACATCCCCTGTGGCCTCAGTCCTTGCAGGCCTTGAGGAAGATGCCGGTCTGAAAGCCTGCCTTTCAGCAGGGGAGGAAGCAAGGAGGTGCTGACATCCATCCTCAGTCTCACAGCCCTGGAATGGTTCTCATTTTCTCCATTTTACAGATGCAGAGATTGAGTCACTGTGATGGGAAGCGAATCCCCGCTTTGGGAACCCCAAAGGGCCACTCTCTGTTCTGAGTTAGCTGCAGCTGGCTCTGGGAAAGGGACGGTGCCCTCCTTGCTGTCCCCCAGAGAACAACAAGTGCTTTTCTCAGAAGGATGCTGTGGGTCCCAAAGCTTGGTGAAATCCCTTTCCCTTCTCCGGTTTCAGTGCTGAGATAGACACAGAGGCAGCTGGCATCAGGAGTGTCTCTCAAACTGACATTCTTTCCTGGAATCTGATGTAATAAAAAAAGAATTAAAAAAAAAAATGGAAAGTATCTGGGGAGATGCTGTTTTGCACAGACAGGATTTACTCCGAGGTTGGGCTGGCCAGGAGTGTTTGAGGAGGATGCAGTGACCCTCAGTGCTTTTGTGAGGACGCCCCAGACTTCTTCCCCTTACGTTGCCGGAATTCATCACTAATTCTGCGCCATCCTGGGGGGCTGGGGGCACACTAAGGGTGCTGCCTGCCCCCCCACGTAGCACTCGAGCTCAGTGTGGTCATTTCTTTCTTTAAGCCTATGTGCTGTTCTGACATAGGGAGGGGGTAACTTGCTGCTCTAGTGGAAGAAGCCATGTCCCTGCCAGCTCTACTGCTTTTTACAAGTGTCTTAGGGTTTTTTTTTCCAGCTCTGTGGCAAATCAAGAGCCATCTGGTAGCACTGGGTTCCCTACTCCTGTGAGGCGGAGTTGGCACGTGTGTGTATAAGCAGCCATTTGGGATGGCATGGAACAAGCTGCAGGATGCCTGGGAATCCTGGACAAACAGCTCAGTACACGGACAGACTGACTGTACCTTATAGCCTTTTTTTTTGCCATCACTCCCTGACACATCTAGATGTGTCTTTGCCCAGGAGCGATCAGCAGTATATGAGCACATCTCTCTATTGCTTTGAGGTTTCAGTGCCAAGCTCTGTATCCCCCTGCAAATCCGAGTTCCAATCTCTGTCTGACCCTCTGTGTTTTATTTTTCAGGAGCCTGGAGGGTGACGAACCTCTCCCCCTTCCTCTGTTCAGTTTGTACAGACATGAAGAGGAGGGAAGAGTCCTCAGCCAGGTTCCCCTTTTCTTGCCTTAGCCGCCATGGTGGGGATTAGGTTCCAAAGGGAGGACCAAATGTGTTGGTCCTGGACGTCACTTCTACCTGCTACCTCCTTGCAGATGTTGTGGGAAGGATGCAGGACTGAGAAGTTGCTGGTTGGATAAACGGTGACCAAATCAGCCAGCAGAAAAGGCGGCCTTCCTAAAAAGCTGAGGGACAGTCCTCCTTTCGCTCTGAGTTTCCCAGCTGCTCTTCTTCCTTTTCCATCTGGTGTCTGTTCCCCTGAGGCTGAAAGAAAGGCTGAACCCTTTCTTCAAAGGATGCCGCTGAGCATGAGGTTGCTCTCTGTCAGCTGTCTGCAGCTGAGAACCAGCAGGAACAGCAGTGGCTCTGCTCAGTGCCACCATGCGACTGCTCTTAGCAGCATCCGTCTGAGCAATACAGCGCTGCTGCCCCAGGCTAGGTCTCCCCCCCGGCTCTTCTGGCTGTCCGTCGGGACCTGAGCATTATGCTTTTTCAGTCTTTTCACCCTGTTGCCCTGGAACAGGGGCTGCACTTTGTTGGGTGATCAAGGCAGATCCCCTCCGTGAAATCAGAGATCTTAGATGCAGAGATCCCAGAGGATCCTTGCTGAAGCCCTTCCAGCTGGTTGAGCAAACATGCTGCGTAGCTGGCCGAGAGAGGCGAGAGGGAGGGGAGTGAGTGGGTGGATGAAACCTGGAGTTTTAGGCCATTTTCATTCTCAGTTTCACGGCACTAGCATCCGCTCTGGGTTTTCTGGGTCAGGGGTGTAGTCCTGCTTTCCAAGCTCTAAGATAATCCCTGTTTCTCCTTCCCTTCCCAGCCTGTGTCTGTTTTTTTCTTTTTTTTTTTTTTTTTTTTTTTTTTTTTAAATTTTAAATTGTAGTAGGATCTGAATCCATGAGCGGACAAGGCAACGCAGAGGAGGCTTGAGCCCTCTCCCATGACTGGGAAGCATCTGTGCTGGGCAGGGTGTCCTAGCTGAGAGCTGCTTTTGCTCTGCGCGTTGGTCTTGCACCTTGTTTGAACCAAACTCAGGATTTTGAGTCCTGCTCTTCATTTGTGACCCATTCAGAGGAAGATGTGGGCACTCTGGGAGGGAATATGAAGGTAGCTGCGTCACCTGGGCTGAGAGGAGATCACTGGGGAATGGTGTGGAGGGGCTCCAGAAGTGACAGGGGTCTGCTTGGGGTGCTGGAGGAGGTGTTCAGGCTAGAGATGCAGAGCTGGGTCAGAGGATTGCCTCTGGGGGGGCCCAATGGGGTGCCACAAGTGCATCCCCGTGTCTGAGAAGCCCAGAGGAAGGATTGAGGGGGTCCCTTCCTTTGTGAAAAAGCTGTGGGGAGCAAGGGACCTGACTGGACCTGACTCTCCAAAGAAGATACAGAAAGCATTAGCAAGATGCTTCTTTGCCTGGAAGAGGTGGGAGGATGAGAAACGTAAGATGAGGAGTCAGGGAGGTCAGTAGCTTGGCAAGGTGGATCTGCAGGAGGGATGTGAGAGGAGTGGACCTGACTCAAAAGAAGATACAGAAAGCATTAGCAGGATGCTTCTTTGCCTGGCAGAGGTGGGAGGATGAGAAACATGGGGGTGGGACTAGATGACCTCTAAAGGTCCCTTCCAATCCAAAGCATTCTGTGATTCTAAGATGAAGAGTCAGGGAGGTCAGTAGCTTGGCAAGGTGGATCTGCAGGAGGATGTGAGAGGAGTGGGGGCGAGTGGGTACAAGCGAGGGAGCAGAGGCAGCGGAAGCGGGGAAGATATGAGGGGAAAAAAGGGTGACTAAAAATGCCTAAATGGCAGTGGGAAGGTACCACGTCAGGGCCTTCACAACAGGTATGAGCCTTGCTGCGAGACTTGCAGGAGGCAAAGTGGATTTTATGACACTTTAATACCCAGCGGTCAGTGATTTCCATGGAACGTAAATGGGAAATAATGTGGGTGAGAGCAAGGTGCTGCCATGGAGTGAGACGAGGGTGCTGGGTTAGGTCTTCCAACTGCGCTGAGACTTTAAGGTTGTCTGGTGGTTTGTTGGCTTCTCTTTAAACCAGAGGTGGGAGCTGAGTCTGTGTCCCACCAGCTGCTGGGTTGGACACTTTTGGACACTTCACAACACAGCCTTCTGCAGAGGACATGGAGAAGGCAGCAGCTTTTCCTGCCTGAAGGCAGCTTGCGTGGTAACCCTCAGCTTGGGTGTGATATGTGCCGAGTTTTGCTCTGCTGGGCCAGCCCATTCATCTGGTTATGGAGAAATCTCAGGGTCTGTCCAGGCTTCCTCAATAGCTCTGCCTGTCCTTTGGGGCTGGGAATGAGGGGGAGCACGTCCCACTCTCACCTTGTGACAAGTTCTTTTTGCAAGTGGCTGGGATTCAGCATCTCCAGCACATCCCCTCTTAATGCTTCCCATCCGCACTATCAGTTCTCGTTCTTCCTGCCTTTGGTGGATCCTGGAAGCAGTTTTACCTTTCTAATCTGAGGACCCTCCATCCCTGCCAGCCAGGCCTTGAGAGTTAATAATTACAAAGACTAATTACTTCTGGTGCTGCCTTGCAAAGCTAAGATCTTTCCCCTCCTCCCAAAAGTTCCCTGAAGATAACAAAGGTTACAGCCATCGACACAAACCTCTCGGACGCTTCGCTCTGAGACTTCGGTGCATGGGGTTGGCTTCTGTTGTCACCGTGGATCCTGGCCATGAGGCAGGGCAGGGCTGTAGATGACATGGACACCCAGGAGAAGCTGGGACAGGGAATTGCTCCCCGTGTAGTATCTACAGCAGCGCTCTGCAATGGATACAAGGATCACCATGTCTAACTTGCCTGCCTTTGGCGTTGCGTCTGGCAGCGAGGCAGAGGATGGGGCAGCTGAGACCAGGAGGGGAGCTGCCCCTGTGTGCGAAGGCTCGGAGGGGATACCGCTGCCGGGAGGAAAGCCCAGGGCAATGGCAAGGTAAGGCGCAATGGGAAACACGGGGGAAGGACCGATCTGGAAAACATACTCTGAGGGTGGCCTGTGAGGGCAGGGGCAGGTTTTGGTCCAATGGAGGCACTGTCGCCAAAACTGCAGTGCTGTCAATCCAGAGGTGGTTGTGGGATCCGCTGTGGGACTGGGGTAACAGCAGGAGTGTTTTGCCCTTTTTGTCCCAGCAGGTAGACATGCCCCAGGGACAGGGACAATGTCTTGTGTGTTCCCTGGAGCACTTTCTGGGGCGGTGGGAACCCCACGGTGCTGTGAACTCCCTAAAACCATAGCTCCTCTTGATTTCAGTGGCTGGCTGTGGAGTGGATCTGTCATTTCCAAACGCCCCAGGAATCACCTGGGGCTGACCCTTTTTGCCCCGCTGTGCTGGCCGAGCAGAGCAAGCGAGGAAAAAGCTTTCAGGATGGATATGGCCTGGGCAAAGGGGCTCCTCCATGCACAGGTGGTGATGCAGGGGGGAGGAGGGTGGACAGAGAATGGCGTGTTCCTGCTGGTTTGCAGAGAGGATGTAAATCAGCGTGGATTTACAACGGGAGAGCCGCCCTGCTCCCTCAGCCTCCTGGAGACAGCGAGTGCAAGGATGAGCTAGCTAAAACTTAGAGCCACGGCATCCAAAGTCCAAAGCTCAGTAACGACGAGACCGACTTGTCTCATTCATGTCAGGGTATGGAAAGCCCAGTGCTTTCCCTGAATGCCGAGTTTAAAAATCCTGGTCCAGTCCCACTGTTGCCCACCACTAACAAGCACAGTCATTTCTCCCACCGGCCAGATTTCCCCCATCCTTTCACTTTCCTGTATAATATCACTTCTTTACAGCCCAGGCTTCCCACAGGGCTGTTCCAGCAGGAGTCCGAGGGCACGCTCCATGCCAGGGAGGGATGATGTGTTTACGGGGAGCGTAAACTGGTACCCGTTGCTGGCACCAGTTTGAATCCCTGGCTGGGCACACACCTTCTCCCAGTGCCCTTCCAGCTGTGCAGGCCGTAAATCGTAGCGACATCCACTTGTGTACAACTTGTTGTACGCAGGGGTCGTCCCTCCGCAACCTCGGCTTCGTAGGAAGGCTTTTCATCTTCATCTTTTCATCACCAGCAGCGCCCATCTCGGACATCACGAGTCAGGAGCCCCAAATCAGGCCACTGACAGTAATTTTGAGGTTTGTGTTTCTAATGTCTACCCCCTAGGCCTTTCACAGGGCTTGCAAACACTTCCACGGAATCACCGCTCTGGAAACGTCCCCGGTTTTATTGCCGAGAGGTGACGCTGGTGCCGTTAGCCAGTTCGGGCAGCCGCAGCTCTAAGGAGAACACCAAGTACCCTGAGGCTGATAAAACCATTACACCGCTGAGGGGACCGGGACGCCGGTCCCAGCGCAGCACCACCCGCCGGAGCGGAGCCGCGGGGATCCGGGGCAGCCCCGCCGGCTGCGGGTACGGCCCCTCGCAGAGCCGGGCTGCCGGAGAGGCTTGCCGGCTGCAAGGCCGCGAAGGGGCCGGGCTTGGCTCCACGCCCCGGGACACCCACGGCAGCGGCAGGGNCTCCGGCTCTGGGCATGGGGGCGGCGGCGGGCGCTGCTCCACCTCCGCCGTGAGGAGCTGCGGCGGCGGCGGGACCCAGCATGCGGCGGGGGTAGGTACCGGGAGCTCGGCCCCGCGGAGCTGGAAGGCTGAGGGTGGTGGGGCCGGGACGCGGGGCCTGGGCCGGTGGCGGGGGGAGGCGGCTGGGCTCTGCGGGCCCGCGGTGTCCGGCGCCCGGACCTGCACCCCGAGCAGGCAGGGATGGGAGCCGGCGGCTCCGCGGGGGCCGGGCCCTGCTGCCCCCGAGCCTCGCCGCCTGCGGGTGCTGGGACAAGGGCGTCTCGCCGGGAGAAGCCGGGCTGAGTTTCCCCTTGGACTTCCATTGGGTTTGCTCCTTTGGTTGTTAACACCTCGCAGCCGAAAGCCTCACGGCTCAGCCTGGTCTCAAGGCTCTGCAGGCGTGCAGTTGTATGGAAGTCAAGTAAGGAGACAGAATAAGAAAATGCCATGTCCACCAGCGACCTGCAGACGCAAGGACGCAGCGGGCGACTGCTGTCTGCTGAGGCAAATATAAGAAATAAAGTTGTGTGTTACGTTATAATAAAACGCTACCATACGCTTTGCCAAAAGCTTTTGAGAGGCGCGTTAGCGAGCGCCTGGTGGGGTGGTGAGCGGGCTGTGGACCGATGCCGACGCGTGGTGCCGCAGTACGGCAGCGGTCAGGCTTCTGTCCTGATCGGGATGGAAAAGTCGGGTCCTCTTCGCAAGCCTGAGGGCAAGAGTTTAACCTGGGGAGACCCACAGGCTGTTCATACGGGAAATAACCCTGTCAGATCAGCACTGCAGGGAACATGTGGGGCCCGCTGGAAAAAGTGCGGATCCTGCACATTTTTTTGCTTTTTCTACAGAATCCAACTTTAGAAGGTTGCGGGGTGGTTTTTTTTTTTTTTGTAGAAGTTTGCATTTCTTGTGTCAGTGTGGCACCTTCAGGATATGATACATTTTTTCTGAGAAAGATAGCCACCAGTCAGACCAGCGATAGCGAGTGTACGCGGTGGTCCTTTGGTCTCTTGGGGGGTGTATTTCAAAGCCCCAGCTGGACACTGGAGATTGGGGCTTGGCTGGGCAGAAGCCAGCACAGCCAAGGCTTTCGTGGGGATTCTGTCTGCACGGAGTGGAGAACCTGCTATGCTGTCATAGAAGATTGGAAGATTTTTCAGGGTAGGTTTTTAGGTTTTTTTAGGTTCTTGATATTACAGAGTGTGAGTGGAACTGTTCCGTTCCTCCGTGTCCTCCAGTTTTCTTCCATAGCGTGTGGAAATACACTGGAATACCTGTCTCCCAAGACAAATAACTTTCATCTGAGAATTTGAGAGTCATAAAGAAATATTTTTTTTTCCTTCATGTCATGTATGGGTTAGATTGGCTGTCTTAGTAGTTTAGTGGACTGTTGAAATGTCCCTTTTCCTTGCTGTTTCTTTATTTTTTTTTGCTAGCTGCTTGGTTTTGAATCTAGCTTTTCCTCTGTGCTCTGTGTTTTTGTTTTTTTTTTTTTTTTCCTTCTGATCACAGAAGCTGGAGGTGCTCGGACTGGCTGGGGCCCTTCTGGTGTGTTTCCTCTCTAATGCAGGAGCACCTGGAGAGATGTGTTCTCTGCAACTTACCCTGTCTAATTTCAAAAGTCCTCAACAGAGAGGGCTTCCACTGTGCCACCTGAGAAAGGGTTTAACTGTTGAACAGACCTCTCTGTTTGGCATGCTTCCCCTACTGCGTGGCAAATCCATTGCAGAGAACCTCCCCTGATCTCTGGGATGAATTGGTCTCATTAAGTCCCCACCTTCCTGTAGTTGATTTAATTTTTTCCGTTGGGTCATCCTCTTGCTCAATCCCTCCCCTTCCTTAATGTCTGGAGCCTTTGGAGACCTCCTCATCCCATTAGCGATGTCACTGTTTAGGTAAGTGATCCGTGTTAGCTAATCTTGACCTTTCTAAACCATTTCATTTCTTCTGTGCAGTTCTGCCTTTCCTCTGCTTAACCATATGTGCCAACAGAGCAGCCTAACTGGGTGGAGTGGAGCAGGCACTGCATGCTCTGGACGCCATGTAGTTAGCACTTGTGTGCTCTCTCGCACCTCAAACTGTAGATGCCTGCCCAGTCTGGGAGTTCCCGTTGCTCGTGGCTCGCGCAGTCAGGCGTATCCCTCCATGTTTGTGCATATTGCTTTCTATCAAGCAGTCCCAGCATGCTGAATAGCTCAAGATGAATTATCTTTGCTTGGAGGCACTGTTTGTCCTTTTTTCTCTGGCCAAAACTAATTTCATTTTCTTGCCCTTTCCCCAAGGCAGCCTTTTATGTTATTTGCCACACTTCCAGATTTAGTAGTATCACCAGGATGAGCCTCCTTTTCTAGATCTTCCCGGTAAATGTTCAGTAAAACCAGGTGAAGTCAATGGGACACTAGTTAGTTTCTGTCCTTTCCTACCTTCTTAGCACTGCTGTGTGACCATCCTTCTGGTGCTTTCACTTGTTCTCGCTCAACAGAGAGGTCAGCAAAATCTACGATACCGACTGCATGTCCCCCTCCTCCAGTTCTGTAGTCAAAATGCTGTCTAGTTGGCATGGCATGGCATGGCAGCAGGGATGATCCTGTCGTCTTCCTCTTCAAAGGGTTCAGAGAGTTTTCCATGTGTGCTTTTCCACATGCTTTCCTGTGGTACCTGAGCTGAATTAGCTGGTAGCTGCTGCTTCTTTCCCTCTTTGGAAATGACTGTGGATAGCTGTTGCTCATGGACAGCTTTGGGGGGAGGCAGAAAGGGAGCAATTTGAGTAGAAAAGGTGGTAGCACCATGCTGTTGCCCGGTGGCATAGCCTAGGAGAAAAAGGCCTGTCGGTAGTTGGGCCTCATGGTTTGACTGCCTTTTGTGCTTGGGTGAGGTGAGGGAGAACAAGGCTCTTTTGAGCTGCACATGGCTGAGGAGATAAACCCAGTTCGTGCTCTGTCATGCGGTATGGGGCTGGAGTCGGAGCGAGGGGGAAGAGCGTGGCCTGGCTGGAATACAGGAGGTAGGGAAAATTTGGGAGAGGAAAATACAGAGATTGGGGAAAGGGAAGAAGAGAAAGCGAACCTAACTGAAAGAAGGTGATAGCTTCTCCGCAGGAGAAGGTGGTGGGCAAGAAGCGGTAGCCAGAAGGGGTGTGCGGAGGGGGGATCGGTGCTGTGCATGGAAGAGGATAGCACCGCAGCTCAGCTAAGGCTCGTGACCCAGAGATAACGGGCACCGGGTTAATCTGCAGCACAGCGTGAGCGTCCTGCTGAGTGGCTGGGCGTGATAGAAAGCTTCCACGTGTGCAAGGCTTGATCGTGCTCCCGCTGACTTCAAATGGCAAGTGACCACGTGAGGACAGCTCAACGCGTGAAGAAGGGGTGATGTGTGTGCTCTAGGCAGCACTAAGATTGCGGTGCCCTATCCTGCAGGCACTCAAGCCTATGTCTTCCTCTTGCAAGATGCCAGCAGCTGCAAAGCCTAATAAATTCATCAGCCTCTTCCAGGGTCTGTGTTAATCTGTTCACAGCTGACAAAGCCCTACTGAGCACGGGGGAACAGTGTCCTGGGTGACTCGTCTGGTTTCCTCTGTTACATCTTTACTTGACAGCCATCGAAACTAAGAAATAGGGCTTCATCTCGGCTCAGTGGGAATACAGTGTTTTAGACAGCTCTGTCTTTGGGCTTTGGTAGGAAACCAGTAGGTTAAAAATTGATTTTTCCCCTCTGAAGCAGTGTGGGGAGAGAGGAAGGCTGGGTTTGCAGTGGAGGGGATTAGGGCCTGTATATTCCTGGGGAATGAGAGCGCTGTACTGTCTTCTTCTTGCTACTCCCCTTCAGTTGGGGAAGGAGTGTCTCTGAACTTAGGTTTACTGGAGTCCTGAACAAGCCAGCTGCAGTCTGTTTCTCTCTGAAAGCAGGCGAGAGTGGGATTCCTGGAGCAGCTGTCTCTAGTTCTCCTGCTTTATCCCGAGTTAATCATATCTGGGACATGCTGGTTGGGAAGGGTAAAACCAGGAGTTACTAATAGCTTTGCTTTGCTGATTAAGTTTTGTGTGTCCAGAATTAGCTAACTGAGGGAGTGCTCACTGAGCAACGAGCCCTTCTTAAAAGGAATGCAAGCTGGGCATCTCAAACTAGATTTGGTGTGATTCTTAGAGATCCCAGGGTAGGAGTGGAGATTTCCCCCAAAGTCTTTATTTTAGACCATCATTTCCTCTTCTGTTGCTGGTCTGGAAGCAATCCATGCCAAAAGGGTGAAGCACTTCAATATAGAGGCAGTGCCTGCATGCAGGGTAAAGCAACTGCTGCTCCTGGGCACAAAGCAGGTCCTCTAAGCCAGTCCTGCCCTCTACATACACCATCACCCTCCCAGCCTCACGTCAGTGCCTGTGAGAGGCTGGAGGTGGATGTGTTGCGGGTGTTAGAGGAAGGCTGTGAATCGCCCCCATATAAAGTTTCACTGTGCTGGTACCCCACAGCCAGGCCAATTTTGAGGAAGACAGCCAGAAGCAACCAGCTGTGGGACACTGGAAGCCACTGATGCCATCCAAAGGCAGCAAGGAGGAGCCAGAGACTGGATGCCAGGATGCTGGAGGTGTGGATGAGACCCAGTCCACTGAGCAGCTCAATGTGTCTCGTCTACGCAGCTCTTCAGTGGAGATCCGTGAAAAGGGGTCTGAATTCCTGAAGGAAGAGCTGCACAAAGCACAAAAGGTAAGGCCCAGGGTTTGTGAGAACGCCTGAGGATGGCGGCGCGGATTTGAGCAGTGGGGATTTTCCTAGATGTGGTGCTGAGGGGAGCAGGGTCTGAATGTGGCTGTGCCACAGTCTGGAGCAGGCAGAAGAGGAGGGAGATTGAGCTGAGGTGGCCATAAAGTGCTTTGGAGCTTGACTTCAGTTGCTAGGTTGACCCAAAGCCTCCGTGCCAACATCCAAATTAGTCCTGGAAACCTGCTGCATAAAGCAGCTCGAGGCAGTGCTTACTATGGAACTTCCTTGCTAATGGCAAATGAGCAATTTCAGCCTGAAAAGCCTGCTACAACTTGTGGAGGGATGCCTTTGGTGACATGGAGCGTGGTACAGAGTTTAGCAACTGGAGTCTTGGGCCAGGGATCCATGCCATGGTGGGGAGGAGAGATTGTGATTGACAGGTGGGGACCAGCAGGCATCAGCACTACTGGTGCCTGCTATGAGCTCACGCATCCCTCTCCCATTTCCGCAACAGGAGCTGAAGCTGAAGGACAAAGAATGTGAGAGATTGTCAAAAGTCAGAGAACAACTGGAGCAGGAACTAGAGGAGTTAACAGCTAGCCTATTTGAGGTACCACCCTCTTCCTTTTCCCATCATTTCTTAAGCTAAGCTTACATCCAACTCCTTTAAGACAGGCTTTCCCTGAACTTCCAGCCATCTCCTCCCACAGTTTCCTCCTTTCCTCTGTTGTTCTCTCCCACTTGGAGAAGCAGAGCTGGGCAGTGCTGCAGGCAGAGCCTCAGAGCAGGGGCTTGTACCTGCTCCTGGGGAACATTTGCATGCATGTCTTTCTCCTTCTAGCAACTGTGGGGTGGCATAAAGAGCACAGTAGTTATGGGTCTGGACATCTGGTAGCAAAAACAGATGTGGGGATGCCTGTAGCTGGAGCTAAGCATAGCTCCCTGTCCCGTGCATGCTCTGTAGTCTGGACAGCAGCTGCTGTGTACTAGAGATGATTCCCTGGCTCGTGTCAGCCCTTGCTTGGGGTGGGAACAGGCTGGATGTCCTCAAATACTCTGCTCCGGAGAGCGTTCAGAAGGCCGGTTGTTTGGTTTTTTTTTTATTTTTGGGTAATGTGATTCTTGCCAAGCTCTATCCTGGCAAAATCCCATTTACCAGCAGCTCTAATGTCTGGATCTGACTGCGCAGTGAGGAAAGCCAGAGCCCATCTGTACCTTTGAAACACAGACTGGTGCTGAGCGTGAGGGCCAAGAGAGCATCCCCCTCCTGGAGATTTGGCTGCCTGGGCTCAGGGTGAACTTAGAGATAATGTAGCTGAGGGCTGTCCCCTTCCTTTGGTGGCCTTGGACAGACTGCTTCCAGACAGCGCTGCGGGGAGGCCCCAGCTGGGACTCGCGCTGCTCCCCTCTTCCCTTGGGAGATGCTTTTAAGCTAGGCTCTAACATTTGGCCCCCACCTGAGCTACAGCTCCTGCTGTGTTGCAGCCATGCCCAGAGCAGTGAGGGCTGGCTGCTCTGCAAGGAAAGTGGGAGCAAAGTGCAATAACAAGTGAGGCAAGAGCGGTGACCTCACCAGTGAGGAGCCAGCAAGTCTGGATCTGTGCCACAGACAGCAATCAGGGTCAGAAAACAGTCCAGTGATCAACCGGCAAGTCTGCAGCAACAGCGCAGGCCTGAGATCAAGTCAGGAAGCCAGGCTAGTGAGTCTGAGTTAAGGTCAGAGTCACAGAGGTATCGGACTGGGTGCACACACAGCTGCTATACAGCTGTGGTGTAGCACAGGTGGGTGCTAATGTTAAAGCCTCAGCTTTAAAGCAATTCCCAAGGGCAGGGAGGGGCAGGCCCTTGCTTCTGGCTTTCTTCACAGCAGCCCATATCAGTGAAAGAGATGACCTTGGACTCGGCCAGCTAAACTCTTTAGTTTAGCCAACTACACTCCTGGAAGGGCGATGCACTCCAGGCTCTGGCACTGGGAGCCTTCTCTAGGAAATTCTGGGGGAAGGCTCTTGACAGCTGTCAGTAAAACCCTTGGATGTGGCAGTGACGTCTGTCCCCCTGCTTGTTTGCCCAGAGCATGCGATATGGCAGAGCTTTGGCCTGCCCTGGTGGCTTTATGAGTTGGGGCTGCAACAGGCAGACTAAAATTCTCTCCTGGTCCAGGAAGCGCACAAGATGGTGAGAGAAGCAAACACTAAACAGGCGGCGTCAGAGAAACAGCTGAGGGAGGCACGGGGGAAGGTGAGAACTGCACTCTCTGTGACTTGATCTCTGTGCTAGGTTGGTGCCATCCCTGCCCAGCCTGGCCACGGTGCTGTTTGTTGGCTGGAGGAGAGTAAAGTGCCTGCAGCTTGGTCCCTCTGAGATGCTGCATTTGCTCTGTTCCCTCTCCAGCAGACACTGAGTGAGGGGGGAAAAGGCATCCTTGCAGTCTGCTGCTGATCCAGCTCCCCTTTGAGAAATGGATGCCAGGGGAACCACAGAGAAGTGATATGCTGTTTAATTGCCACAGCTGTGGGGATGGATAGAGCAGGGAGCTGGGGAGTTGGAATTTCCTGATGAGGCTGGATCACAGGGCTGCTCAACTGGTTCATTCTTGGAGAGAGAAATTTCTTCTGGGTTATTGGGTCTAAAAAGAGCCTGGGGCAAAATGTGCTCAGACTGAGGAGCAGTGGGATGGGTTGCCGAATAGCTGCTGTTTAGCCCTGTGTAAGATTCTGGGTGATGGTGGGCATTTGGGAGAATGGGGAGAAGGCTTCATGATTGGGCTTGTAGCTGGTTCCCTGTGGCTTTAGTGTTTGGCGGGGTGCAGCAAGCTCGAGCTCTGAAGGTGCTGTTGACTCTTGCCTTTTCTCCTCAGATCGACATGCTGCAGGCAGAGGTAACGGCTCTGAAGACGCTGGTGATCACATCCACACCTTCCTCTCCGAACCGGGAGCTGCACCCTCAGCTCCAGAGCCCTTCTAAAGCTGTCTTCAGGAAAGGCCATGGGCGAAACAAAAGCACCAGCAGCGCGATGGTCTCAGCTGCCAGCCAGAACGTGACTCCAGAGCCAGTCAGTCATGAGTTCAAAGAGGTGGGTGAGGGCCATTCACTGCATCGGCCTTGGACACCGCTGCCACTGCGCTTAGGGAGCTGTGCGGCTTCTGACTTGGGCTTCCTGGAGAGCTCTGTGGTTTCAGTGTTGGGAGAAGCTGTTCGTGCACTAATGTGGCTTGTTCCCTAAATTTGTGCTGAGGCAGGCTCTGGAGGGTTTCCACTTGTGGAGGTTTCCTCTTCTCAGAAGCATGTTGAAGGCTGCGTCAGGACAACTGCTAGAGGAAGCAGTTGAGGGATCCCTGGAGGGCATGGACAGATGCAGGAGTTACCAGTGCCGAGAGTGGATATGTCAGGAGTTGCTGAGCAGAAGCCAGTTGTTTGCTGCATCTTGGCAGTTGAGTCTGCTATCTGTTCTGGCCTGATTTGCTGTTGTTTCTTCTCTCGAACTAGTTTGGCTTGGACGCCAGGACATGTCCGTCAACTTGTAGTCTCTGTCACTTGCTCTGTATTCTTGGGCATGTCACTGTTCTTCCTCTTCTTTGCAGAGCATTTATTTAACTAATGATATTTAATTCCTTCCTCACTGGAAGGAACTGGGCAGAGAAGCATACAAAGCACTTGTGAGTATCTTTCAAACAAACCCTGTTTAATTCCCTTTGGTGATCCTTTGATAGTCCCCCACCTGCTGTGACCATGGATGTAAGTAATGCTTCTTCCTGCTAGCAGGACGTTTCCATCTGGGAACTTTCCACTAGCCAGATGTGTACACAGCTGTCCTGGGGAGCAAAAAGGAGGCAGCTTATGGCACTTGGTCAGGAAGAATGAAAATGGGTGAGAATGTGGTGGGGGAATATGTCTCCCTAGTGATTTCTTTGGGAGCTGCAGCCTCTGTCGTGAAGAACTGTTGAGGGAACACGAAGGCACCTGGTCACTTGGCTTGTGTGAGAACGTATGCAGAAGGGCCACTTGTGAAATCAATACTCTCACCCAACAGGACTGTGCTGGCAACACTGGTAACGTCTGCTTTTTGGCAGTGGTTTCAATGAATGTGCCTTGTCAGCTTCTGCACAGTGCTCTTGTTGCTAGGGTTTGGGTGAAATGCTTCAGGCTACATTGGCTATAGCTATTGTCCTGAGACAGCAATAGCAATGAGAGATGAAGATCTTTAACTCTGTTCCCAGGCAGAGAGGAACAAAGGCTATGTCAGAAAGAAAGCCAAAGGAAAAAATCAGTTCAGTAACTGTGAAGGCCTGGTGGTTTCTCTTGGTCAAGCAGGGAACAGTCCAGATACACTGGAAGTTGGAGTCAAATGCAGGCAGCTAGAAGCTGCTTTGAGAGCCAGGAAGAAAAAGGTTTTAATCTTTTTAAGGTCCTGTGACCTCTCCCAATGCAACCATTCCTCCAGCGAGAACAGAGGAGCTCCAGACTGAGAGCCCAGTTCGGTGAACCACTGACTACTCTGTAGAAGTTGCCCTCTGCCTACAGTAAGCAGAGATAACTTTTGCCTACTGGGTAGTTCGTTTTGCTGTTCTTGGCTCAGTCTCAGCAACGCTCGTGTTGACGATCTTTAGAGAGATGCTAGCTCTTGTAAGTGACTTGCTTGTTAAAGATTTGGACCTGTCATTTCTTTGTGTGGGTAACTTCCACATGGTGCGGATATCCTGGGGCTTAAGATCCCAGGGCTACAGCTTCCAAAGTGACTAATAATTTTATATAACAGGGGTGGGGTGGTGTTTTGTTAACTTGCTAATTTCCATCTCTCAAATTCCCTAGTGGCCTATGTGAGAGGTGAGAAGAGGGAACATGGCCTTCAGAGTGTTGGTGCTTGGTGCTCTATGGAAAAAACGTCCCCCATCTTAAATTGAGCCTAAAAATGACAGAACTTCTGTTCCCTTTTTGCACCTCAAGCTGAAGTCAAAAGGTGTGGCTTGTGGCCCTGTGATGTCTTGAGCGGCACGCTTAGTTCCCTGGAAGGGAGGACTTGAGCCTTTCTTTGTATCTTCTGTTTTGTCTCATGTTTTTTACCTCCTTTTCTTACTTGTCTCTCTAAACCTTTTCCTTCACTGTCTGTCTCTTCCTCTGCCCTCAAAGTCTGGGTTTCCCGCTCTCCTCTCTCTGCTCCTTTGTATCATCCCTGGGAAGGCTATCCACATCACCTATGAACCAGGCTGGCAGGCCTTGGGGGCAGATGCTTCCTCATCCTTGCGGCAGGTAACCTTTCTGGACAGCATTGGGGAGGGGTGGGACCCATCCGCCTCTCACACTTCCAGCTTTTCAGTTCTAGCTTCTTTTATGCTAACCTCCATTTTTTGTTTTGTTTTGTTTTTGTGTTTTTCTCAATTTGTTTTTCCATCTTGTGGCTCTGAAGCTGTCTCCTGGTACCAGGTGAGCAGTCTCCATAGCATAGAGCGAGTGTGCTGGAACCCAGACCTTTTTCAGCTTCGTTCACTCATGTTCTTTGTGTTGCTCAGCAGGGTTTCTTTAGTTTTGTTTTTCCTTTCAGGAGCTTTAACAGGACTTGCTGGCCTTTTAAGGAGATGCCCTGTCAGTCAGGCTGGTGGTTCTGCTAACGATCCATCTGGGGTTTAAATGTCAGGTCCCAGAGAGTCTCCAGGACTGAAGTATTTTCAGCCATACAGGGATGGAGGGAGCAACCTTCCTGCTGGCTCAGGGGATGGGAGCAAGCTCTGTCCTGGGTCCCTTTCTGCTGAGCAGTGATAATTCTTGTGGGCCCACCTGTAAAAGGCAATGAGCAGACATTAGAATGGGGAAAGCTGTTCCTACTCTTTGAGTTCCCTTTGAGAGACCTCCTTTCCTATGATCAGCTTGCCTCTGCAAGCCTGTGTGGCTGCCCAGTGTTCCCATTACTTCTGCGACTCCCCAAACGCCAGAGTTCTGGGCTCTTTAAAGGGCTGGCATACCCTGTGAGCTCCTAATTGGGCTCACTGAACGTAGTCCTGCTGATGGCTGTTTATTAATAGCTTTTTCCAATTCATCCTTTTCTGTAGCAGTCCTTTCCTTACAGAAGGGTTCTGCCTCCTGTGTCCTGGGTGCCATTGCCACTGTGTTTTGCCATTCAGCTGCTCTCGTCATTCCTGCCATGGGCTGAGTGGGTACTTGGTCTGTTCGGTGGTTGTGTGGTGGCTTTTCTGCAGCAGAGGTGCTGCCCTGTCCTGGAGGAAGATGGGATGGAGAGGTGCCTGCAGGTTTCTGGCAGAATAAGCCCAGTATGGCTGTGTCAGTCTGGCACAGAACTGCTGACGGGTGGGAGATGAAAGATCCTTGGAGCAAGCCAGCTTCCCTCAGACACTTCTGTGATACCTGAGTCTTTCCAGATGCTGAAGCAGGTGTTTTGTAGTTAGGTTACCTGCATAGTAACAGATACCTTCTGATGTGGTATCTCTCCCTCCACCCACCTTCCCTCTTCCTGCTCCTCTTGGACACTTGCTGCAGGTCGACTCCATTTTATTTGCTGAGTTCCAGGCCTGGAAGGAATCTCCAACTTTGGATAAATCCTGCTCCTTCCTGGACAGAATTTATCGAGAAGATGTAGGACCTTGTCTGGACTTCACTAAGCAGGAGGTGAGTGCTGGAAAAGGAGGACAAAACCTGTGCAGCCTGGCAGCACCAAAGTTGCACCTTTATGGAGGTGACCTTTGCACATTCATATCTGAACTCATTTCTCTTTGCTGCAGCTGTCAGAGCTGGTGCGAGTGGCTGTGGAGCAGAATACACTCACCATTGAGCCGGTTGCTTCCCAGACACTGCCTGTGATAAAGGTGTCAGCAGAAGAGTGCGGTGGGCCAAAGTAAGGAACTGTGCTTATGCTCTCTTGTCCTCTCCTTGCTGCTGGTCTTTTTGTACCATCGGGTGGAGTTCGGCCAGGCCTTGCTCCGTCAGTTGAGTTGAACAGTTCAAAGGGCTCGGCGGAGTGTTCTCCTAGCCTATGACCAGTGGTAGTTCAGCTCAGCTCTCTACGTGTGAAGGGGAATTAGCTCAGCTGATGTACTGTAGCTGACTGTTTTGGAGAATAACCTAGTGATGTGTTAGTGCCCTTGGCTTGGGAGAGGGTTGTTTGATTTTGTTTCCCCCCCCCCCCTCCTTAAGGTAGCAACTTGTTTAATGTTCTCTGAAGGTGTGTTTGTGCATAACCTACGGTGAAAGGATTAAGTCAGAGCTGTGTTATCTCACGTTCTTGCATCTTGTGAGGTTTGAGCTCACCTTGCACTCCTGACCTTGCTGGTGCACCAGGTGGGTTTGAGCCTAGGTCAGAAGAGATCTCTTCTTGCTGCATGTCACCTTCCCCACCTGATGCTGTCACCTTGCCAACAGAATTGGGGCTATGGCTGCTCCAGAGCTTGTGTGACTCTATCTGATGTGACAGACAACTTGAGCTTGCCTCAGAGAAGAGGAGCACTAGCAGGAGTGATGTGATATTCCAGACGAAGCTAGGGGATTTTATTCAGCTATTGAATTGAAGTTCAGTCAGGGCTCTCTCTCTTTGTTCTTCCCTCCCTTACCTTCAAGCAGAGCACCTTCTAAGCAAAGGTGTTCCTGTAACAGTAAATGCTGCTCGCATGCAGGCTTCCTACCACTCTCCTCTGTGTTTTCTGTCATCTCTAGGCAAATTATTCTGTGAGTATGTGTCAGGCCTGTTCCAAGAACAACCCATCCTGTGTTTATCCTTATCGGTTTCCTTTTGATTTTTTTTTTGTGTCTTCACAGTGGGTTCCGGTCACAAATTGTAACGTAAGTGAAGTGTTTATTTTTTAGTCAGTGATCAAAGATCTCTAATCCATTAACAAGTTACTAACTGAGTGCAATTTAGCACCTTTGAGGCTAGAGCTGAACTAAGCTAACTTTTTAACCCTGTTTAATTTCCACCCAGACAGGATGGTAAGGAATCTTGCTATTGGCAATAAAGGCCCCAAAAGGAATTTGTTCCCCCTTTGTTTCCCACATGCAAAACACTGATTTTTATGGCAACTTTGGACATGCTGTGGACCAAAAAGGAGAAAGCTGGGGTCCCTGCCCAAGCTGGGACCTACCAGACCTACTTGTTTGTGCAGACCTACTGTACAGATCTCAGTGCAACAGTTTGAGGAGTCTAGACAGGCAGGGACCGAGTTGGCCACTATGTGACGTTGCCTATATAGCATCAGAGCAAAATGTTGGCCAGGAGGTGCTGAGGACAACTGGCTTTCATGATGGCATGCCCAGCAGAGTGCCCTGGGGTATGTAGGGTGCTGAAGGGCAGGTGTCCTAATGCTGTGGTTTAGGTTATTTCTAGCTACAGTTGTGATAGTTGGGATTACACCAAGTGGTATCAACTAAGCCAAGAGTGACCAGCAGGAGTCTCTTCTTTTTTTTTTTTTTTTTTCCCAGTGCACTGCAATGCTCAAATTTAGGACCTCTTAAAGGTATCTCATTTACAAAGGTATAGGTCATCCTGTACCTTCTGAGGATTTGATCCCCATAAGTTGTGTTAATATTTGGGCAATGATTACTTCTCATTGCATCTGAACACCTGCAGGCCGTTCTTCTACTCTT
This sequence comes from Balaeniceps rex, assembly GCA_013401315.1. Lineage (NCBI taxonomy): Eukaryota > Metazoa > Chordata > Aves > Pelecaniformes > Balaenicipitidae > Balaeniceps > Balaeniceps rex. Next base: position 67,187 of record VYZW01003516.1, on the reverse strand, counting down.
TGCTTTCCACTGCTGTCAAGGCAAATATTAGCTAGCAGAGACGTGCTCAGAAGCTCTCCAAAACATCTGCTCCCATGCGTTGTCATGTTCCATGGCCCACAGAGCAATTTTTTACAGCTGGGGAGGGATGTTCCTCTTCCCACCATGCAGGCACTAAGTCTCCGGGGAACGTGGTGATGACTATGCAGCAGAAAATTCTGCTTTAAGTTGTGATGAAGGAAGGGCAACTCGCTGGTGCTGGGAACCATTCATCTTGCAAATAACAGAAGGAAATGGCAAGAAAATAAAGGCGTGCTGCACCTTTTGCTGATTATGTCTTTTGGTGGTCTCCCTGGGAGCTGAGCTGTCTTGAAAAGACTACTTTCTTCACTCGGTTTGAAATCTTCTTACAGTTGTGAAGCCAAGTGTCTTCCCTGTCTGCACAGGAAGGGATTGGCTTGTTCTTAGGAGCTGCAAGCCTTACCCAAAGCCCCCTGAAGTCAGTATAAAGTCATTCCATGTGGCTTCAACTAGAGTAGCTTCGAATCAGGCCCAAATTAATTAGTAGGCATCCAGCATAAAGGCTGTGGTGTGGCTTGTTTCGAGTTCTCAGCATGAACAAATTCTGCTTAAATGCTGGATGTACCCGTTTTGAGACCAGATTTGGTCCCCAGCCAGCATGTTTGCATCCCATCAGGAAAGCTGATAGACCTGAGCAGAACTCCTTCAGCAAAAGCCTTGCCTGGAACGTAGAGGACATGTGCAGAGACCAGATGACTTTTGTTATACTCTGCTCCAGCCTCACTTCTTTAATATTTTCTGTGGTTTTGTCTTGGGCTGCGTGCCAGGGAGAGGGTACAGCCTTGGTTTGCTTGGGCGTGGAATAATTCACGGTGCCAGATATTTAGCCTAAGGTCTCCTAAACGTGCCATTTATGGAATCTTTCAAGGAGCAAAAGGCTCATAGCAGCCAAGGTTTTTTCTTCTTCATGCTGAACTGACAGTGTCTGGCTTCTGAGCTCCCACTTCCATCTCTTGGGGATAGTCTTGAGGTTATTGAATTGCTGTGCTCTGCTGTGCCACTAGATTGCTTAAAGCTGAAGTGTTTTTTCTTTGTCTGCAGGAAGTGTGCTCTGAGTGGCCTCCCCAGGACCTGCAGGCACCGCATCATGCTGGGGGATTCTGGGAATTACTACTACATTTCACCATCCTGCAGGGCCAGGGTGAGTCTTCCACCTTCCCAGCGTGCCTCGACCCTCCAGAATTGTTCCAGCCCCTGAGATGGAGGAGCTCTTGGGTCAGTCCTCAAATTGACAGAGACCTGTGGGACTTGAGTTTGTTCCTGAAGTCGAGGTGGCTCTTAGTCAATGACTAGGGTGCACGTCTCTAGCCCTGCCTCATGCTCTGGTGCTCTGCCTTATGTTCCTTCAGGCAACTTGTCTTCAGTGTGTTCGCTTTCCATGGTTTGATTCAGTACAGGGCTTTGATTGTTATGCTTTATTATTATTTTTTAATTCTCCTTTGTAAAACACAGTAATTTTCTGCTCTTTAAATGCTGGCTGTTCCAGTACAGATCAGTAACTCAAATGGTTATGAGAACAAGCTGTCCTTTCTTTGGAGGGAAGGGCGAAGGTGAATGATTTGTTAATGTTGCTGTTGGGGCTGTGATTCAATGGAGCATTTTAGAAGTTTATTCTTCCCCGAGTTGCATATCAGAAGAGCTGATCCTGCAACATGTGACTATTTCTGAGACAAAAAGTTGGTTTTGTGCATGGACTTAAATTGACTAATTTTTGTCATTTGCACCAAAGTACTCTAATGTGTCATGAACTCCCTTACCTCCCTGCACACGCGCTTTCTGCACAAACCTTCAACTCCAAAGATGTTTATTCAGTTGGAGAACAGTGCTCTTTGAAGGAAAATCATGGACTCTGCTGCCACATTCAGTAGTGATTACTGCAGTAGATTGGAGTTCTTCCACAGTGTGTCTCATGGATAGTGTAATATCTTGGGATGGGATTGCAGATGCCCAGATTATTATTTTTTTTTTTTTAAAAAACCAGCTTGCTTTCTCTCTCTTTCCATCTGGTGTTATGTGGTACTATTTCTCAGGTGCTGAATGCTAAGAGTTCTCCTGCTGGGTGCTGTGCAAGCCACTTGATGGGCAAAGCAGTTCTGTAGCTAACTTTTTTTCCTTTTCTTTTTTTTTTTCCCTCTCTCCCTCAGATCACAGCGGTGTGCAACTTTTTCACATACATTCGCTATATCCAGCAGGGCTTGGTGAGGCAGGATGGTAAGAGGGGGTAGTGGCTGGCTGCGGTGGGGATGCCTTCTGTGGGCTGTTGGGAGGAATTAAGAGGTCCTATTCAGCGTGACAGGAATGGGGCCAGCTTGGGGTATCCTGAACTCCCTGTGTCTTTGAGAAACAGTTAAATGACAAAAGAAAGGCATGAGCGGGAGGAATAGATGCACCTATTCCTCGCTTATCAGCTTGTTGGGAGCTTTGCCCTGGGGTGGAGCTGGTAAGGGGTGATCTGAGGGGCCTGTCCTGCTGGACCCTCCAACATGTCTGCTTCCCTCACTTTGGGGATGAGCCTGGCTGGGCTGCACTGAGAGCACAGCATAACATGAGGTGGTGTCCAGCTGTGCCTTGCTTACTGATTTTTGGTGGTTTTTTCCTTCTCTTCCCCACACCCATTTTGCTTTGCAGTGGAGCTGATGTACTGGGAGGTCATGCGGCTCCGGAGGGAGATGTCTCTGGCCAAACTCGGGTTTTATCCCAATGAGATGTAAGCAGAGGCCTGAGCATGGAAGGAAACCGCTCCTGTATGAACAGCTTGTCAAACAACGTCTGCCAAACAGATGAATGCAGTGCCTCTCCTGCAGCGGGCCTTACTCTCTCCTCACCCTTCCGCTGCCTGAAGCTGATCAAGGAGCAAGAAGCACAAGTTCCACCTTCAGCTGTCCCACTTCTCCAACTGTGACTGGAATGCAGCTGCCAAGCTACCGCCTCTGAGCTGGGCTGGCCCTGGCTGCTCTGGGGTGGCTGTCTACAGACTGTCCTCTTTGGAGTCTCCTATATGCAGTGTATATCCNTCTTTTTTTTTTTTTTTTTTTTTTTAAACTTTTGTTTTTATATGCAGTCTGCTTTGGCATAGTCTGAGGCCAGCCCTGTGCAAGGCAGGAGTCCTGGACCTTCTTTGTAAGCAAGTCTTTCAGGACAGATGCTGGCCGTCTGTCCATCCGTTCCACTCATTCTTTGGGGTGGAGGGTGCTGTGTCCAGCCACACACCTAGCTCCTGCTGACCACTTACTCCCTTAATGGCCCTGTAAATGCCAGCAGCACACAATAATCTTATGGAGAGCCATGAACAGCCTGTTTCCAAGTATTTCCTTGCTCCTTTTAAAGGAGCCTGCAAGAGAAGCTTTCTGCCAACTGAGTCACAAAGAGGGATTTGTGTTTGTGCTTGCGATCTGGTCCTGGGTAATCCAGCCTGGGGGAACAGCTGGAGCAGAGGCCCGAGCCGTGCACATGGGGCCTTCGGCAGAAGAAAGCGAGCAGGGAAACTGCATAACTCACAGCCGGCTGCAGCTTGGCTGCAGTCTGCAGGATGTTTTCTCCTGGTCTAGAGAATCTGCTGCAGTTGTCACAGACAGATGCAGACCTTGACGGGTGGTGCCCTGTGACAGTCGTTGATGCACAAGTCCCCTGTGGTGCTCTTAGATACAAACCTCACCCCCAGACAGATGCCTTTGAGCTGTTCCTGCTGTCAGGGTAGCTTTGGGCAGTACTGGCCTCACTGTTTAGATAGAAACCGTGGTCCCAGGCTGGGTTCTTTATGTCTCCAGAAGGAGCGTGGCCAGGCTGGGTACAGTCTTGAGGCCCCAAGATTTGCTCCTTAGTATTGCATCAGACCTAGAGATGCATGTCCACTGGGAAACCCGGCTTCTTCTGGGCTGCCATCCCCAGTGAGGAGATTCGAGACATCTTTGTGTGCACGTGAGGGATGTGGCTGCGGTTCCTGTATGCCTCAGATGTGCTGGGAAGGATGTCACTAAAGCTGTTGTAAAGCGGAGGTGCTCTATCGCTTGAGCTCAGGCCCAGGTTTGTCTGCATAGACCTGCGTTAAAGCCATGACAGTGTTTTGTAGCCAATTTAGCCTTTTTTTCAGTGACTGTGGAATCGGCTCAGCCACCGCTCACCCTGGGGGCTTCATCTCACGTGGCATTTCTGCACTCTTGACTGACATGTCACCCTGTTCCTCTGCCATCATCGTAACTCCCATCTTAGCAAGTTGGTGCCCAGAAATGGATCACCATCCTCAGCTCCATTAAGTTTCATCCTCTCCTGAGAGATGCTACAGTAGGAACTCTGTATCTTCAGTGGAAGAAAACTGAGCTGCTGTGTTTTTGTCCAGGGGAGGGAGTAGAAGACAGGGAAGGCAAAAGTTTTGGTTTGGAACCTAATACAAGGACAGCTTCACAGCAGGTCTGAGAAAGCCTTCCTGTAGAAGACCCCCATGAGCACAAGCTCTCCTGTCACTGAGCACACTCGCAGTATGCTGCCGAGTTGCTCCTCAGGGGTCTCCTTTCCTTCGAGCTAGACTGGCATATGGTATTGTTTGCCAGGGTTTAGTAGCTGTGGGAAACTTGAGTTGTCATCCCCGGAGCTGGGAGAACACATTCCTGACAATACCTCCGAGCTTTGAATCCACCTCCTTCAGCTCAGAAAGGGCTGACCTCCAAGTCGGAGTTGTTAACACCCCAGTTCTGCTTTTGCTTCCCACAGCTGAGTGCCCCAATTAGTGCTGCTCACCCTAGCTAGACGAGCGCGTCCATCTGCTACTCTTCACCAAAGGAATATGTTTCAAATGTGGAGTAAAAGCATGGAAAATACATCTTTGGGTAAGAGTCTGGCTGGGTCTTGAGCTAGCGATAAACCTGCATCTCTTGGTGGTGTCTGCAGACTTGTGGCAATTTGACATCAGCTTTTCTAGAGGAGAAGATAAAAATATCGTTTCCCAGCTGCAGATTTCAGCTCGGATAAGTTCTACCCCTGGCAGTTTCTCCTTGTTCCCCCTGGCCTTTTGATCTCTACATGTCATCCTGTGCCATTAGCTGCTACGTTGCACAACAGTCGTGGCTGCATTGCAGCGCTGGGAATGAGGTGATCTCTCTGTGTAGGAGACATTTTGGTTTGTGGGATTATTTTTTTTGTTTTTCCCCCAGTGTCACTTTGTAAAGCACTTTGAGATGAAAGGAATTAGAGAAATGCATTGTATAAGGTTGTCTTACATTGAGAACAAAGCAGAGAGAACAATTTGTAAATTAATATGAAGTCACTCCGTTAACAGCGGGATGGTTGCACCCTGCTCTTTAATAAAGGAAAATAAACATTTGTTATTAACCTCTTTAAAGGTCTGGTTGCAGTTCTGGGGTTGGGTTGGTTGGGGCACGTGTGCTCAGTAGCCAAGAGAAAAATCAAGTTTGGTCGGCATTGTGCTCTCTGCTTCTCTTGCCACCACATGTCCTAAGGGACTGGGGTTTTAACGCTTTTCTTCATCAGTCTGCCCCTCCTGTAGCTGAGTGCTCCCTGATGTCACCAGGGGACTAAGTGACAGCGGTTTGGTAGCAAACAGAGTTTTATCACCGGTATTTCTTGTGACAAGGCAGGCCTGCGTGGTTCTTGCTGAGCAAGGCTGAGGTCTCTTCCAGCTCAGCTGTGGTCTGGTTCAGTTTACTGGCTTGAAGCATTGCATAGGACATGCTGGCTGTCCCACAGGCTGGTTGATTCAAGGATCTTCTTCCTTCTTTCCTTGCAGGGCTGAGCAGTCTCCTGCTTTTCCTATCAGCAGGTGGAGGCAGAACGGTGGTGGGAACCTTTCGGAAGCTGCCATGACCAATGGTCCCTGAGTGGTACAGAGAATGGTTCTCTCCTCTGGAGACTTTTGGACCATAGAATCACAGAATGCTTTGGGTTGGAAGGGACCTTTCGAGGCCATCCAGTCCAACCCCCCTGCAGTGAGCAGGGACATCTTTAACCCGATCAGGTTGCTCACAGCCCCGTCCAACCTGACTTTGAATGTTTCCAGGGATGGGGCCTCCACCACCTCTCTGGGCAACCTGTGCCAGTGCTTCACCACCCTCGTAAAAAATTTCTTCCTTCTATCCAGCCTAAATCTCCCCTCCTTTAGTTTAAAACCATTGCTCCTTGGATCATGGACTCTTCTTTGGCAGGTCTTCCCTTGGCTGCATGGGGGCCTGGGGTTTTGGACGCGAAGGCAGGAGCTGGCAAGCATGAGCTGTAGCAGCACTGGGGACTGAACTCGCTGCTGCTGTTCAGGTAATTCACCCTGCTTTTAGCTGCAACTTGATTTGAAAAAGGCTGCCTTTTGTTATTGAAGGGTAGATCCAGCTCCTGCAGGCCCTTTCTTCTCCTTTATAGAAGGAGAAGGGGGACGGTGGCTGGGTTCCCCTGGCCCCAGCCCATGCCGCAGCAGAGGCGAGCACAAGTGAGAGATGCCGGCTGGTTGCGGGCGCAGTGTGTGCCTGCCCTGCAGCAGCAGGAGCTCTCGGACTCTTCAGGTTGGGTCGCTCCGGCTTCACTAAAATCGTTTGCTCTCCTCCTGCGTTTAGCTGTGGACATTAACATGGAAGACCTCTTGTATTCATCTCTTGGTGATGGCAGTGGAGGGGAAAAAGCAAAACATCAAAGGCCCTTGGGAAATGAAACAGGTACAGCCAGAGCAGAAAACAGCATAAGACCTCATGGTAGTAGTGGTTCTGGGACCTGGGGCTGCTCTTGTGAAGGTGAACTTGCATGAGGATGAGCAAGAGAAAGATTGACCCCAGGGAACGTCGTGTCTCTGGGTGAGGTACGGTGAGTGCGCAGTGCCGAGGTTCTCCCCAGCATGGGGCAACGAACCGCTCAACCCCCATGGGCTTCCTCTGGATTTGTCCTTGATGCAAGGGTGGTCAAGCCTTTGCTGTTTTTTCTCTTTGCATACAACCCTGAGACGCAGTCACTGGTGCTTGCTATGACAGTGTGACCGAATCACCACCACGACCTTCTCCACGCTGTGTTTAAAGCCCAGAACTGTGGCCCTGTGTCCTCCCTACCCAGAGTGCCCCAAGACACTCTTAGCCAGGCCCCTGAATCTCCCTGTCATCGTTTTCCCTTTCCATTCCTGTGTAAATGTGGGCATTGCCTTCTGATGGGATGAGTGGTTCCTCACTGCTGCGCTCAGATCTCCCTGGCCTCTTCGGGTCGGTGAGGGTGAGTAAGATTTTCCCCAGCTGGATTCGCACTCGTTGGCATCTGACATTGTGGGAGAGAGAGGAGGGCACTGGGGGCAGCTTAGTTTCAACAAGTGCCCAGAGGACGGAGCTGCCACCTCAGGGATGTGGAGAATCCCAACAGATAGCAGCGATGCTTACCCAAAGGTCCTATGCCTTTTTCTAAAATGACGTTACCATTTTTCAAACGGCGTTACTATTTTATAGGACAGGTCATCTGGGCACGGAGGAGGAAACCAACTGGCTGGCTGAAAGCAGGAACGGAGCTGGTGGTGTCTGCCCGTCCTGCTTGTGCCCTCGGTGCCAGCGCTGGAGTGGAGCAGGGGTGTGAGCGGAGGGGAGCTGCCAGGAGAGCCAGGACAAATTCCCCTGGATGGATGGGGGCTTCAAGGAGGAGGTGCCCGGCAGCCACCAGGGCCAACAGCAGATATGATGGAGTAATTAGAAGGTCTGTCCTGCTGCCAAACTCAGAGCTGTGTCTGCATATCCCTTGCCTGGTGGGTCCGGCATGGGCTGTTGTCCGTGCTCAGGCGACTGTAAAGTTGTTTTGTGCTTTTCAGCTCCTCAGCTGTCCTGTGTTAAGCAGCTAAATTTTGAATTGAGAGCTGTCTCCACAGTGGGATATCAATTTTATTTTATTTTATTTTATTTTTAGGATCCTACAGAGTCTGTATTAAAAAGTAATACAAGAATCTTCGTTCTTTGCAAGGGAGGGCAGCTTCTCTTTTTCTCTGGAGGTTTGGTCCTACTCTGTGCAGCATGGTCAGGCAGCCACAAGAGGGCACAAGCAGACCAGGCAGGGACTGTCCTCTGCTGTCCACCCTGCGAGAATGGAGCATCTCCAGGGCCCTACCCCGCTTCTGCTCCTGCCTCTGAAAGCATCCCACCTGGCTGACCTGTCTTCTGCAGCCTCTTGGCAGGTGTATTTCTGCAGCCTTCCTCCGCTGCTGCCAATGGGAATTGGCGTCAGATGGGTGCCGTTCTCCTTAGGCGACCGGAGAGTGAGTCTGTGATGGGAAAAGGAAAGATTTGGATTTCTTCAAGGGGTTCTTGGTTAAGCCTGAGGAACGTTGCAAAGCAATGAGGATGGCCGGGTGAGAGACTGTGAATGTTTTGCTATGTCTGGGTCTTTAGGTGGGATGTCCTCGCTGGAGTCAGTAGGGATTGCTGCTCGGAGACTTTCCTGTGGCTGGGAGCTGAACCACGAGGTTGGCTCCTAAGCTTCTACGGTCTGAGAAGACATCAGCCCTGTCCCTTATCCCCATTTGCCCACCTCTCCCACCAGAACTTTCCTGCCATTTTCCCTCTCAGAAATAAACCATGGGCCAGTTGCAAGATCCTCTCTGTGTCCTTAACAGAGTCTCCAGGTCTTCTCACACATGCTGCTGTATGAGTAGTGTTTCTCCTTGCGCCCATTTGCCCCACAAGGTAGGGCCTTCTAGCCTGTCCTGGGCCAAAAAAGAGCTTCAAAGGGATGGTAGTTCAAACATCTGCCTTCATAGATGCGTTTGACTTGCTTGAAGGACAATGAGCAAAACCATCGGAGAGGATTTTGTTTTCCTTCCTCTCTCCCTCCTAAATCCTTTTTCCCTGCCATAAAGCATAAAGGTGGTTTTATATCACGGCTGGAGTTCCGTGTCCGTAATTCGGCCTTTGTGCGATCCCCCTTGCACTCTCATGCTCTGTAAGCAGAAAAGTGGCGTGCGTGACCCCGATCTCTTCTTGGAGCTGATGAGGGAAAGGAGTGGACTACCTGTTTGCCCTGGAGATGCCCTAGTAGCTGTAGGACCAGAGAAGGGTGTGCTGTGAAGGACTGCTCCTCACTCATCCCTGTGACAATTCACGCAGAGAGGCTTGGCCAACTTGAGTAATGATGTTTTGTAGTAGCACTACAGATATTTAGATGCACCAGGACAAATGTACAGATAGCTTGATAGTACGTCCTGACACGCACAGGGAGATCTATGCTTCCAGGAACCAACAAATGATTTTTTTTGTTTGCTTCAGGTGCAGACAAGGCGAAGGGAGGAGGTAAGAGATGGCCTCAAAAAAGTCAGCTATTTCAAAGCTTTCATGCTGACTTGTAACCTTCTTTTCTGACAAATGTGTCAAACCGGTGAGGATTACTGCAGCACAGACAACACTGTATCAGCCGTGGGGAAATTCCAGTCATTTCAGAAATTTGGGGAGCGTGGCCCTGCCAGGAAGAAGTCAATGTCCTGGCACGACTCTAAACGCGCACGTGGCACTGAGGGCTGGGGCTGGCCAGCTCTGCCAAGGGCGACGCGTTCCTTAGAGGAGCAGCCCCTGTGGTGCCACTGCTGCTGGAAGCCAAGAGGTCGTTTTTGCTATTTATCGTGTCAATATTGCCATGTTTGTGCAAGGGATATTGGGCTGGGCTGAAAGGAGCTGAAAGGTTGACTTTAGCCAGCCCGTGGCAGATGGACTTTGTGCTGGTTTACCTAACGTTCGCAGGGTCGTCAGAAACCAGCACGGGCCCCCGGTGGGGTGATTCCCCTCTGCAAGAGATGAGTTGGATAGATGGCAAGATGCCTTCTAGCCCTGCTTACTCTGTGGCTGGAACGATACCCTTCAAATTTTGGTCACCAGGGAAATGCTATAGTTGCACGCCTGTTGCTGGGGGCTAGGTCAAGCAGAAGGCTAAAGCGAGTCATTATCTACTTTGCGTTGAGGTGGAGTGGACAGGGCTCAGTGGACAGCGAGGTCCCTTCTAGAAGGGTTGACATGGGGGAACGTGAACGGGGACGAAATCGGAGAGAAGCAGCGAGGCTGAGTGGCATATACCCACGGAGGGCAACTTCTGCTGGGTCGCTGGTGTGGTGGGAGGTGGTGGGAGAACGCGTAGCTCGGTGTGACTTCGCTGGTGAGATGGTAGGTATGCAGCGCGCAACCTGAAGAAGAGAGAAGTGAAAGAGCTCATTTGGGGGTGGATTAGAAGGGAAGAAGAACGTAGAGAAAATGAGACCAGGTCTAGTTGTGGGCTGGATGTGAGGGGAAGAAGGGAAGATCTGAGTTGACAGTGATGCCTTGGCTCAGGGGACGTGTTAGCGCCAGCTAGCACGATGGAGCAGAGGGACAGCAGGGAAAGTTTGGGAAGGAAAATTCTCAGCTTTCTTTTGGCCAGGTTGAACTTGAAGTGATTCCCCTTGTAGGAGAAGATATCAGGCTGGGTTAGCTGAAGAGGAAAAGTTGAGACATTGGTACACGTCTGGTTACTTACAGGTAACGTCAGTGATGGAAAAGCGGTTCACAGCAATTTGTGCAGTAGTTGTAAGCCTCAAAACCACTCCCCATGGGACTGTCTCGGAGAGGGGAGCTGTGAAAAGGAAGCTGAAAGAGAAGTTGGAGGTGGTCCCTGGAAAGCTTTGCAGTGAAAACTCTAGCGCTCGTTCCTGTGCTGCTTAGACAGCTTCCAGTGATATTCATGTGGGCACACACAACCTCGTGAGCTTTTTAACTCAATGTACGATACCAGAGACTTCGTTAACGTTTCTTATTTATGCTTCCAATTGAGTTCTGGGGCTGCAGGCTTTCCTCTGGCAGATGTAGACGTGGTATTGGCTCAAGGACAGCTCTTTGCCCTTAATTCCCCTGGCTCATTGTGCTAATTCTGCTCTGTTAATCACCTTAGAGTCAATTTAAGATGCCTCATGCCGAAGGACACGTATGTCAGCCACGGTTGAAAGATACCTTTGCTTTTTCTGCTTCAGAATTGCAGCTGGGGCTGGAAGAGGTGTCTTAGACCCAGAGAATGCTTTGGGTTGGAAGGAACCTTTAGAGGCCATCCAGTCCAACCCCCTGCAGTGAGCAGGGACATCTTTAACCAGATCAGGTTGCTCAGAGCCCCGTCCAACCTGACCTGGAATGTTTCCAGGGATGGGGCCTCCACCACCTCTCTGGGCAACCCCTTCCAGTGCTTCACCACCCTCAGCGTAAAAAATTTCTTCCTTTTATCTAGCCTAAATCTCCCCTCCTTTAGTTTAAAACCATCCCCCCTTGTCCTGTCACCACAGGCCTTGCTAAAAAGCCTGTCCCCACCTTTCCTGTAGGCCCCCTTGAAGCACTGCAAGGCCGCACTAAGGTCTCCCCGCAGCCTTCTCTTCTCCAGGCTGAACAGCCCCAACTCTCTCAGCCTGGCCTCGTAGCAGAGGGGCTCCAGCCCTCGGAGCATTTTTGTGGCCTCCTCTGGACCCGCTCCAACAGCTCCATGTCCTCCTTGTGCTGAGGGCTCCAGAGCTGGACGCAGGGCTCCAGGTGAGGTCTTGTCCGTTGCCTTTGATGACCTTCCCCTTTGCCAGGCCACCCGCTGAATGCCAGCTGGCAAAAATGCTAAAAGGAATGAAGCACTAATCCAACTTCCAGTCAAACCGACTGCAGTGCCGTGGGCTTGACAAAGTCTCAGTGGGAATTGCAGCAGTGTCTAGTGGACCCTTGAGCGGATGACGAGAGTGCTTTTGGGCAGGTGGAGTGTTGGGACCACCCAAAAAGCCTGATAGCTCTGGCTTGCATTAAGCCTAAAGACTCTTCTACACTAGGAACGCTAACCGCGGGGACATGAGGACCAAACTGTGTTCGTCTGGCACTGAAACGATACGCAGGTGCCTGAGAGAAGACCCCGTGTTTAACCACCAGTTCAGGTTGTCTTTGCAGCCCCGTGTTCTCCTGAGCAGACCGTTGCGTGTCCATGGGTTTGGTGATACTTCGCTCCTGGTTTGCAAAGGGACTCCTGGCGTGACAACTTATTTAGGCACGTCGGACGCTACAACGAGCTCTTTAAAATCCTCAGCGACTCTGTGAAGGTTTGAGAGTTTCCCTGGGGCTCGTAGTCCTCCGATTGTTTGGCTTGGGCTGGTGCTGCCGGGTCCATGACTGAGTGACGGGATAAAACTCACCTCCTTTGCCGCAGATGGTTCTTTCATCTCACGTGCAGTGCAAACGTCACGGGATATTTGCACAGAGGGAAGAAAACTCTGGAGGTAATTTAGTCCTGCTCCCTGCTCGTAGCTGGGCTGCGTTTGAGTTAGGTCAGGCCGGTCAGTGCCTTATCCAACTGAGTTTTCAAAACCCAGACGTAATTTTGCTGTTGTCAGGAGTAGTGCCAGTGGCTTCTCTTTATTATGCTGATTTTTAAAAGCCTGGCTTTACACGTTCAAAACACACAAATATCTTAAACCCTCTGCAGGTGCGCGACCACACCGTGACTTCTCGCTGTCTTAACAACACCACATCTGCGAGAGCCTTCCTGAAACTTCGGTAACGTTTACAAAATATTTCAGTAGAGACCTTGAAAATGGTCCCTTTCTGTTTAGAGGTGGTTACAGAGACGTTGCGGAAAGGAAATTGCTTCTTAATCTCTCTCCCCCATTTTGTGTGCGATTCATTTGCGCACCGCAGAGCGGACCGATGCAACGCCTCCCTGCTTTTTGTTTATGGATTTTCAGTTACGCAGACAGAAATGTTCAGAGAGACATAGAATGGTTTGGGTTGGAAGGGACCTTCAAAGATCATCTAGTTCCTGACTTGCCCAAGGTGAGAGACAGACTCTCACGCTGCAACGTTCAAGCCCAGGCATTTTGTTATTAGGCAAATTGTTGGTTTTTCTGCAGGGATGTGAAAGGAGTCACGATGCTGGAACGCTGTGATCAACACTGCAGTTTTAAAGTCATCCCCGTGATGCCTTGCCCTCTAGCGATGTTTGGATTGCGTTTCAGTTACATACCTTTACCAAATCAGGCGTTTAATTTTAGCGTTTTGTGAGCTTCAGCGTGATCGGGAGACAAGAATGAGCAAGGGATTGGAATCGGTGTTGGCAGCAGCACTTTCATTTATGTTCACGCTTTATTTCCCACCCCCTGCTCCGGGTGATGGTGGAGAATGGGTTTTGCTCCTTGGGGCCACGTGGGGGCATGGGTATGGCCCAAAGGTTTGTTGACTTGTGAAGGGCGATGATTTCAACTCACAGTGATTTATCTGGAGATGCTTATAGGACCAGGCAGGAGGAGGAACCGGCTCCAGCCGAGAAACCAACAGCAGATTCAGAAACCGAATTTTCGGGTTTTATCAGGCATCTGTAAGCAAGGATTTTTTTTTTAATATAGTTTTTCTGGGCTAATTCTAACGGTAATATCATCAGTCTAATTACTCTGCTAATCATGTTCTTCTGGTCTCAGCTGACACTTTTACATCTCCGTGAGCAGTGACTGCCAATATCACTCACAGATCTCTTCACCAGAGGTGCTTTCCTTATCTGGGATGTTGTTTGGCATGGAAGGGACCTGAAACAATTTCAGAAGCTGCTATATAGACTTCTGGTAGAAGGGCAGTGAAATGGCACGGACAAGGGCTGACATGAAACCCATGAAGACTCCCAGTGAAGTTGATTTGGGCTGGAACCAAAGGCTGTCAAGGCATTCTTTGTAATTAGACCCGTGCACGTGGGCTCTGGCTTTGTGCTGGTCACTACGGAAATAAGGGAAAAATCACAGAAGAGAAAGTGCGGTATGGTTCCTATATAAAACGGGTCACTGCCTAACGAAACGGGACGCAGATCTGAGTGCAAGACGATGGAAGTCAACTAAATGAATCGGACAAGTAAACCAGCGACGCCCATTTCAACCAGGACGTCTGCAATCACAAGCAATTACTGTGATTAATCTCTTCGTTGCCACATACAACATTGAGCACCTTGGCCAATAAGTTGCGTAGTTGTCTAATTGCGCAACCACGCAACCTCCGCAGCGCTTAGCTAGCGCCTTTATACGCGGCTTGGTGACTTGGGTGGTGTCCCCAAGTATAGGTACAGCCTACGAGTGACGTCCGTGTCTCAGGATCAGCGCTACGTGTAGTCGTAGCAGGATATTGTCATCCGCGTTAGCACCTTGAGTACTGGATACCCGTATCTTTTGGTAGCTCATAACTAACCCCAGGCTCAAAAAAAAAAACCCCTTTCTCCAAACTGGCTGGCTAATTCTGATCAAGAAATGCAACACAAGTTATCGTGAGCTCCTGCAAGTATTTCTCCAACAAAACTGGGCTTCTCGGCAGACATCTGGATCTGGACACACGTGCTGTCTAATTCTGCGGCAGGCTGATGGACAGTTTGTCTCGCTGGGTGCTAGGAAAGGCATTTCGATACAGAGCAAAGCTGTAATCCAGGACTTGTTCAGCGAATAGAGGAGGCTTTGAATCTAATGCCTGATTGACAGGGAGCCCGTTCTCTCGCTGAGTCTAGAAAAAAACATTGACTGAAGGTAAAAAGTTGGAACATCTTAATTTTATGGTTCGATTTTATGGATCTGTCTACACACAGCACTCAGTACTGTGCAAGGCAATTTATCATCAATAATCCCTAATCCACAACCCATAATCATCAAACCTGCACGACGATATTTCAGGAACCAACCCGAACTTTCCATATACGTCATGAGTTGGCCTGCGTATCGTAGGATGGGATCCCAGATACGAGGGTTTTTCTGCGTTTCATCTTGCTGCTCACAGCTGGGTGTTTGTGGTTGGTTTTTGCTGGAACGTGTCTCAGTAGTTGTTTCCCTTGCCAACAGGCTTTCTGCCTCCGTTCCCAGTTACGGCGGTTAATTTTACTGTTCAGCACCGGTGTTTCTAACGCTGGTTGGTAGCGCAGGGCTGAGTGTTCTTCTGTGAGGAGCTGGGGTGAATTTATCCCAAAAAAATCATTTAAAAAAATGCACAGATCGATTATGCGTGCGTTAATATAACTGCTATGCTGTAGTAATAATTGGACTGATGCTTTGGTCATTTTGCGTTATATTTATAGGGAAAAGGGGAGTATACGGTAAATATCTTGAAGCTGTTCTTCTGGATCTGTGAACTTTTGGACTACTATCACTGTTTTTTCCTATAAACCCACATCAAAATGGATGTCTGTGATATATCTTTATTCAGGATTACGGAAGACTGTTTTTAAGTTAAACCTTTCATATGACTCGGATTCTCAGCTTGGGTACGCTGCTGTTGCTCAAAGGAACAGGGTGGACTTAGACAATTGATGGACCAGTCCGTAAACCATGTAGAAAAGATTCCTTTGTAGAAAAGATTCCTTTGTAGAAAAGCTAAATCGCCTCCGCTGCAACCTCAGCAGCGTATTTATGTTCAGACTCAGTAGATTTCTTACTCTGGAATGGGAAATAAATGACTTTATCCTGTAGCTCTTACTGGAGTAATTGTTCTCGTGTTGTTTCTGGTCAGCGTTTAGGAAACAAAGTCCATGCCTATCCTAATTCTGTCAGCAAGCGAAATGTGACAATAACAACTTCTGTACCCAAATGAGACCTTTTCATAATTATCTCCTCCTCCCCGTCTCATTCATCGGCAAGAGACTGAGCAGCATCATAAACTCCATCCTCTTTGAAAGGCTTCTCACCACCTTTCTGAGAGGACACCGTAATGTCTTCTCTTTTCTACTCTGGCTAGTCAGAATTCTGCAAAATGTTCCTCATGTGTCTTCCTTGACCTCCCTGGCTCAGCTCCTGGCTTAGATGGTGACTCCCTCCAGCTGAATCACTGGATTCCTGCGGTGGATGGCCATCGTGGTCCTTCTAAAAACGCACACGGTAGAAAGTGACTTCAGATTGTTAAACGTCTGACGTGGCTGGGGATCATGGAGGATCTTAACATCTTCCTGAAGAAGAGGAATGATGTCTTGATTCAGACCTGAGCGTGCTTGAATGGCGAAACGTCTGGGATGCCGTAAGTGTTGCGCACCACGCTACGCAAAGCAAAATCACGTTGTGTTAAACAAAATCCATCCCAGGACAGTGTTAGGGTTGCCGTGGGGGAGTGGTTCACCTCCCGGCTTGCTTTTGAATTCTGGAATTCTGTATTATTCCCTTAATACTATTTATAATGTGGTTTTCCAACAAATGACGGTTCTCTGTCTGGAAATGCGAATGAAATATTTGCCTTACAAGAGGCGAGCAACCTCCCCTATACCCTGTTCTGTAGGAACTGCACAACAGCCGGGAGAGGGGGACGGTTTACGTAGGACGCGCTACGGAAACATTTCTATATTATATTTGAGGAATTCAGACAGATTTTTCAAGCTGCCCAATAAAATAGACGATAATCTGATATAACCCCAGCACAAACGCTGAACTAAAAATTGAATTTCTTCAGAGGCTGAACTTGTCATTGACTTTTCTGAAGAGAATTTAAAAAAACCTGTTGCAAGGAGGGAGCGAGGTGACAACGTCCCTTCTTGCACTGTCTGGGTAAAAACCGTACGTATGAGCGCTGTGAACACCTTTCTTATCACGTTGATGCCACGTACAAGGTACGTTGTGAAACCTACAGTTTCCCAAGACATCTGGAATTGGGCCATTGCAGAGTAAGTAAAACAGATTTTTTTTGTTTGTTTTTAAAAAGCAATATTGCTCATGGATGAAGGCTTCTTTATAGATCTTGCCAATCATAAATCTCTGGTTTTTTTAGGCCATTAAGTGGCTTAAAATAGAGTTGGAACCGATGAGCTCGATGCCTGGCGTATGAGTATTTAACATAAGAACATTAGGTGCGTTTTATGTTGATTTCATGCCTTCGGTTCCTTACCATCCATGTGCTAATTTCAAGGGAGGGAGGGAATTGCAAAAAGCTTAATTTCAACTAGCCCGTGGAAAGTTTAGTCTGTCACAACTTACTGGCACCTAAAGTCAGATAAATTAAAAAAAAAAAAAAAAAAAAATCAAAATCAAAACCCCAAAAAAACCCCCCAACCTTGTACTATTGGGTTCACAGGGGCAGTGTGTTCCCCAAGTTCCCAGCTGAGGGATGAGCTGAACTTTGGATAAGCTGAGCCTAAGCTTGTGGAAGACAAAAACTTGAAAAACTGGCTAGCTTGCCCCATTTCAACTAATGCCCGTGGATTGCCAGGGGCGGTACAAGCCCTGTGTAAAAGCAGAGAGTGTTTAGGTACGGCTGTGAGACGTGGCTGGAGCGTAGGCATCTTAATCCAGAACATGAACTCAGAACTATGAGGTTCTTGCTCCCCTTCAAGCCATGTTGCGTCAGGATGCTCAGAGGTTCAAGCCGTGTTGCATCGTGGTGCTCAGAGGTTCAAGCCGTGTTGCGTCGCCGTGCTCAGAGGTTCAAGCCGTGTTGTGTCGGGATGCTCAGAGCTTCAAGCCGTGTTGCGTCGGGATGCTCAGCGCTTCAAGCCGTGTTGCGTCGCCATGCTCAGAGCTTCAAGCCGTGTTGCGTCAGGATGCTCAGAGGTTCTGGGAAGACTTGTACTCCCAGGGAAGAAAGCCAGGTGATATTATCGATTTGTAACAGTTTATTTTTGTGTAAGAGCTCCCTGTGTTTGTATGAGGGGAATGTGTTTGCTCTAGGATCAAATAAAAGCCCTAATAATGGGGCAAGGTAGGGTCACCTTCTGTGTTGAATTCTATGACTTCTCATAGAGTACTTTCTGTGCAGAATGAGTTTACCTATGAAGCAATTCACGTGTACTCTGGAAAACTGTAGTATTGATTTAAGGTAAGATAAGCGTAGGCTGGCCTTCCCCGACTGTCGTTTTGTCGCCCAACCTGGGACAGCCTATGTGGTTCCTACTCACAACCTCCGTCTGTCGTTGTGTGCTCTTCCACCTGGTTCAGATGGGTTTATTTGCAAGAACGAACAGTCTCACGGCTCTGTTAAAGCCTCTGGGCTGACCTAAAGCCCACTTGAAGCATTGGATCAAGTTGTTGGTTAGAAAAGCTGCTGCGAGCTGCTTACCACACCTCTGGATAAGCCACGAATGGGCAGAAAATTGAGGTCTAGACAAATTGTAAGAAGCTTTTATGGAAGTTTTCACATCAGTTTTGTTGTCAGATGCCTCCCCGAATGGCCGGGCAAATCTTTTTACAGGAAAGTCTCCTTTTCTGTGGTGTTTGTTCCCAAGATGAGGGTAAGCAGCACCATTGTTCCTGGGCTTTGTGAAGGCTGATACAGAAATCTGTCTGTCTATAGTATAAAAATCAATGCTATAACAGTAATTTCACTAATTTCACCCTGTGGAGTGGAAAAAGGATCTTCCACAATCACTAGCTAACAGCTCCTCTATAAAAAAAACATAGCTAGGAAAAACAAGGGGAGCCATAATCAGCAAATCTGATCCCAAATCCTTTTCTAGAGTTTGCTTCCACAGCGTTCTTGTAGTTCTTGGTCTGCGATCTGATTTTCGAACTGGTAAGAACAGCAATTGCAAGACTAAAGCTGAAATTCAGACTTGAATCACCCTTTACGCCAAATCCTACCCTGACCCTTTAAGAATTCCGCATTTGAACGTATGTTCTTGATCTCAGCGCCAGACCTGGGTGGTGACATTCACACCGTAGAAATGTCCTAGCTAGCTTAGCTGCCTTCTCCGTGCTACCTGCTGGTGGGTTTGTGTAGCAGAAGGTGCTCTGAGTGGAAGCAGGTCCTTCGAGCACTGCGGTGACTCTGGATGTGACTGAAAAACCACATAAAGCATTTTACGGTCAACAAATAGTTATGGTTTTATTGAGCGGTAGAATACACAAGAAAAAAATTGTTCTTTTTGAGTTACGGAAATTTTTTTTTTTTTTTTTTTTAGAAGAATGAAATAATCAAGAGCTGTCCTATAAGGAACGTGGTTTTGATGTTTTAACAACTCCTAGAAAACGTTTGAAATGTTAGGGCTCTGTTAGGAAGGCTTTCTTAGGAAAGCGTCTACTTAGAAGAGGCCATGGCTAGGACATGGCAGCTTGTTACAGAAAGAAAAGGGCGTCTTTGCCCTAACGAAGACCTAAAATCCAGCCAGTGTGATCAAGCCCGTCACAAGGAGTGACGGTGCCTGGAGATATGTCCTGATGAGGCTCTGCTGGTGCTCTGAGCCTCCCAAGCCCTATTTCAGGAAGGAGTTGGGATCTCAGACTCCTCAAATCCATGCTTAAAGGAAAAATCTCAGTGTTTAAATCCCCTAATTCCCATTGTGCCTCTGCCTGGAAACATGGGGCTAGATTTCATGTGAGTTCACCCAGCTGGCCCAGACACATGGCCTTCAAGTGGAGTTAAGTTTTGTTGCTGAAGGTCTCGGCTACAGCTTTACCCTACTCTATCCAGGGTGCAGGAGAAGCACGTGCTTTGCAGGGGTCTGAAGCACCTTTCTGAAGGGCACTGTGTGTGTTACCCCTGTACTGCCCCTGCCCTCGGAGCTGTGGAGGGTGAGCTCAATGCAAGACCTAGCTCACCACGAGACGTCTGGTGATGTCTCCAGCCTCGGCCGTCTCCTTTGAGCCTGCGCTCTGCCCTTTCTTGCCTCGTGTCTCCAGCATAAGCTGTTGTCCAGGCAGATACAGTGATGAATGGGAGAATAGAATGGTTTGGGTTGGAAGGGGCCTTTCGAGGCCATCCAGTCCAACCCCCCTGCAGTGAGCAGGGACATCTTTAACCAGATCAGGTTGCTCAGAGCCCCGTCCAACCTGACCTGGAATGTTTCCAGGGATGGGGCCTCCACCACCTCTCTGGGCAACCTGTGCCAGTGCTTCACCACCCTCAGTGTAAAACATTTCTTCCCTATATCCAGTCTAAAATACGGCACACCTGATTTCAAGTAGCTTTTTCTTCTCTCCCCACGCCTTGGTATTTTTTCCTCCCACTCTGCCGCCTCCTCAGCTGGTTCCCTCCCCGCATTTCTCCCATCTCTGTACTTCTCCTCCCCAAACACATGCCCATCCCTCTCCCGCCCAGAGGCTTCTCTTGCCTTTGCTGCACTTGCTTCGGTTAATGCCTTTCTCTGCCAACTCTCTTTGACCATCCTGGTCCTCCAGCTTCTACTCCAGTCCCTGCGAACAAGTGACTGAAGAGAAGCCAAGCCAGTCCGTGTTCCTGCCTGTTGCTTTATCGTCTGCCCTGAAACAAACTCTGTGTTTCCAACTCGTGGCCTCTCTCCGCTGCCAAGCGCTCACGTAGCCAGCGATGCGGTTTAGCTGGGTTAAATAAACCCTGGCAGGCTCCCAGCGTGTTTTACAGATTTTTTTTTTTGCGCGCGTTTGTGTCTCATTACAGTGCAACTGAATGACCGTTGTCAAAAGAGAAAGTGGACAAGATGTCACCTCATTATTTTGGGGGAAAGTAGTTAGTTACGGTCCTGAGAAAGCTGGGCAAAACTGTACTTAAATCTCTGCGTTTGAACCATTTTGATGGCTAATTGTAACCTGCGAAGGGACGCTCATCGCTGATGGATTGCCGCGTTTTGCCCAGGTTGGAGACAAAGCCGAGCAAGGTCGCGTGAACTTTATATCCCCCTAAGTTTGCAGTTTTACTGAAACTTCTGGAACAGCTCCTGGAAACCTGGTTACACTTTGGTGCTACTTATAACAAAGCAAATTGCTCCAGACTGCCAGGGCTCTTTGTCAGGGATCTGTTTGACCTGCTCCAGTTAAAGGATGGAGAACTTCTACATCAAGGCACAGGCGAAACAGCTTGAATTCCAAGATAGAGGACTGGGATTTTTAGGAGGGAGAGGAAGAAACTATATAAACCAGAGAAGCTTTGCCTGAAAAAGTAACCAGCGTCTTACGTTTTCACCAGACAAACTTTTTGCACGTGTAAGTTCAATGAGTAAGAAAAACACGCGGCTCGTTACAAAGGGTTGGTGACCTGTTCTTTGCAGAGCAGACCTTTTTCTCTTGCAATAGCAAGGACAATGCATGACACTCGGAAATCAGTTCTGGCTGTCGCATTGCACAGGTTTTATTTCTGGATTAGAGCAACTGAACATTTTTTCAGGAAAAGGGAATTTTTCCAGAGTCTGAAAGAAGCAAGTCTCTGGGGAAGAGTTAATATCACGACTTCTCCTGTCCCCCCCCTTTCTTCCCTTTGGTATCTTGTGCTGAGGTCTTGGGGAAAAAAAAATTGCCCATTTGCCTAAGAGCTGGTCTTGCCTTCTGCAGATCGTTGCAGCATGGTTGCTCTCCTTGAACGTTTCAAGTTCTTTCAGCCATCATCGGTAGCAGCTGCTGCCTGCTGTTAGGCCAGGCTGGTGTGTTGGCAGTAATTTGGGTTTTTAGCAGGAAAAACAGCCCTTCCAGTAGACTGGTCAGCGGCAAGGAGGAAAGCCAAGCTGCTAAAGTTTCTCTAGGTGTTAAAAAGCAAACAGTTTCCCAAGAAGAAAGGTAAGAGAGGGAAGAGGGGACAGCGCTGCGGAGGAAGAGGCATCTGTACCGAGAAGATATTTGCTCTGGAAATAAGAACTGGAAGGGTAAAAAGAATTATGAACTGTCAGAAAAATAAGCTGGCTATTTAAAAGGCTTCACTGCTGGTGCTGCTGTGTGCTTGCGGTCATCCTGGCTGGAGCAGAGACAGCGAGATACATTCA
This sequence comes from Balaeniceps rex, assembly GCA_013401315.1. Taxonomy (NCBI): domain Eukaryota; kingdom Metazoa; phylum Chordata; class Aves; order Pelecaniformes; family Balaenicipitidae; genus Balaeniceps; species Balaeniceps rex. Next base: position 45,536 of record VYZW01003516.1, on the reverse strand, counting down.
AGGAGGCAGAAGGAGATGCGCGTATTAAGGCTTAACAACGTTAGCCGCAATTCCAGGCTAGCTCGTTACTACCTGCCTGGGAAATGACAGCATCCAGAAGGACGTTATTATTTGTGCTATTAGAAATCAACTATAAAATTTGCTCGAAGTCTGTTCGAGCTTCAGGCACCCCGGAGGCAGTAGCTTTTCATCCTAACCCTTCATAGTGCTATTCAGGTATTGCCAGCTTAGGGGCGGGCAAGAACACCAAAAAAAGCTCTTTATAAACTTTAACTATTACTAGCTAGGTTAAGTTGCAGTCCTGCCTACGACTTTCCTGTCTGTAAGCAAAGAAATAATCTCATCTTATGCTCCAAAGAGGGGAGTGGGATACATTTTTTGCTTTTTTTAAGTGGCTGGCCCCTGTCCTGGAGTTGTCTTTGTTCACAAAGAACCTTGCTGATTTTGTGGGACTCCGTTACCGTGCGAGGATTTGATAGAGAGGATCCAGCTTGGGAGCTGAGCAAAGGAACGAGGCGTGCAAAAAGTCATTGCCTAAGAACTAGAGTATCTCTGTCGGGTGTTTTGGGTGAGCAGCGAGACAGCTGTTGGAACTGGAGGCTGCTGTTGAAACCACGGCCCTTTATCACGAACTAAAGAGTACGTCTCTTCTGCTGCATTACAACTGAACCTAAAGCCCTTGAATTATCTGGGGTCAGGCTGCCTGTTAGAGCAGCACCGCGAAGCTGTTCAACCATGTCTCCTGATAAGCCGTTCACGGATTTTGGTAATTGGGTGTTGGGCAGAAAATAGAGTTTTAGACAACTTCTAAGAGGGTTCTACAGAAGGTTTCTTATCACCAGCACAGCCTGCTCCGTTCTGTTTTCAGCTGCCCCCCCCGAAGGACCTGGGAGCCAGGTGGAATGGTTGGGCAGCTCCTCCTTTTGCAAGGAGAACTCATTTTCTTTGCTGGTTGTTCCCAAGAGACGGGGGAGCAGCGCCGTTGCTCCTGGCCTCTGGGAAGCAGGAGGCGGCTTGGCTTCTGCCAGGCACGTGCAGACAGGCAGAGCCGTGTGGTTTTGCAGCACGCTGCCCAACTGCTCTGCTGAAAAGACCATTTGTGGTTACACCGCAGCACCCGCGAGCAATTAGTAAGTTTTGCTTGCGTGATTTATTTGGGTCTTTTGTGTAAGTTACTGACAACCGCAATGCTGTGCCAGATCTGTTGCTCGTTAAAGAGAAAACAGACCCTCTCCTAATGGAGATGTTTTGCTGTTTAAGCCCGAAGATCTTCCACGGATCCCTTGGAATTAGGGGCTGGTCATAAAAATACAGCTATATTAACCCTGCTGAGAGGTGGTTAGACGTTAGTTGTGCAGGGTCAGTATCACAGCTTTTACTAAAGCGGTGCTATCAGTAGAGAAAGAAAGGAGGGAGCCCAAGGCAGGGCTGAAAGCCCCATCACGGTACGGGAGCTGCCGGTCCCCGTGGGGTGCGATTCCTGCAGGCAGGGCTGACGGGCATCGCCGCCCACTGGAGCTCCCCGTTGCGATGGGCATCGCGGACTGCGTTATTTTTTGCCTTGATAACAGAATGAAACTCTGTGCTGAGCTCCTCTTTTACACAACCGTGGGAAAGAGGAAAGAGGCAGAAGCTGACCGGGCTGTCCCTGGGTTGTAAGTACTCACTGAAGCCTAACTCTTACGTGTCTCTGAATCAGGGGTTTGTCTGGTTTAGGTGGAACTAGGATGAATCTTGCGAAGAGAAGGTCAAGGTCGAATATTAATGCCTCTTTTTTTAAACATTCCTTCTCTCCATCCTCTCCCAGCCTTCTGTTTTGTGCAATACTGGCATTGCTTTTCATCCTCTGAAGCCCATTTTAAATCTGTCTGGGTTAAACAGGTTGCCTGAGCCTGTACCGGTAGCGGTTCACAAGACAGGGAACTCCCCTCCAAACTGGGCATGTAGATATAGACTGAAATCTGAGAGTAAAAGACACACGCGTGATCCCCCCCCGCGCACCCCCCCGTCCCTCCCTGTCACTCACACCGCCCCATCAAGATTCGTGTTCACTTATGGAGGTAAGCATCCAGCCATAGATCTCCGGATTTCTTTAGGGACCTGTGGAAAGAAAATGAAGAGAAGTTTGTTTGTCCTGTGAATCTTCACCCGTCGTTTTGTTCCTACAAAAATGCCTGCTACTGAATTTGAATCTGAATCCTTAGGACACCGAATGTCTTTCCCCAGTACAGCAGATATCGCAAGAAGAGCTACGTGTTTTGCTCTTTAGACCCCCGAAGTGACCAGTTTGAGACTCGGTGAGCAAGAACTTCACCTGATGCCCACTGTATTATCTGTAGTCCCTCCGGCGCTGAATAAACAGCCGAGAAGAATTGCCTGGGCTCGCCGTGTTGCACCTCTGAAGGACGTTCCCCACTTCCCCCCCCCCCAGGAATTCTCACGCAGAATTTGCCGTCTGCATCAGCTCCGCAAATATTACGTGACAGATCTGAGCTGGTTTGGGCCCAAAAATCCTCCGACAAACAGAATGCGGTCTGGAGGCTGGAAGCGTAGCTTTATATGGTTTACGGGAGATGATCCTTCTATGGGGAGGGCAAGTAATTGCTGAGATGGTTTCTGAGGACTGGTGTAGGGACATGGGCTCTGTATGGTGGGATGCTGGGTACCACCCTCCCTGGGTCTCAGCGTTGCGTGCATTTCCCTGTGCTAACTGGATAAGAGGACCAAAGGAGGCTTTGAACCAGTTTTCAGCCCTTCTGCATGTTGGGGCCAATCTGTTTTAATTTGCATTTGCTTCGAATGGTTTGAGAGTGGAGATCCCTGGCCTGCAGAATGCTTTCTCATGTTCCCCGTCATGAATTATTCTCCTCGGAGTAACTGAGACTGAAACGTTAACCCCGAGTCTGCCTGACAAGGACCATTAGACGAGGCTTCAGCGATGCCTATAGGGAACAGCCCTTTGCTGCTGGCTGGGCTCAAATGGGAGACAGCACGGGCTGTAACCTGACTCGTTGCCCTTTGATTCATCTCAGTTTGCAGCCTGAAGATAGGCTGCCAGCTCCCGAAAGCACGACTCATCAGCTGTCAGAATTTTAAGAGGTATTATGGAAAAGGTCCCTACTAGACCAGGTTAGTGCCCATCTAAACGCTAAGTATTCAGTGTTTTGAGAGCCGTGCTCTGGTTGCAGAAGCTGCTCTGGGGGACAGTTGCTTCTTCCCCCATGATGTAGTGAAGCAGCTTCCCATCTGTCGTCACCTGGCCTTGGGCCACTAAATCAGCGGAGCTGTGTCATTTCTGCTGCGGGTCAACGTTGCTGCAGGTGTTCCTTGGTCTGCGATAGGAATCAGAATCATTTGGTTGGAAAAGACCTTTAAGATCATCGAGTCCAACCGTACCTGTCCACTACTAAACCATGTCCCTAAGCGCCTCGTCTGCCCGGCTTTTAAATACCTCCAGGGATGGGGCCCCCACCCCTTCCCTGGGCAGCCTGTTCCAATGCTTGACAACCCACTCCGTGAAGAAGTTTTCCCTAATATCCAATCTAAACCTCCCCTGGTGCAACTTGAGGCCGTTTCCTTTCATCCACTTGTTACTTGGGAGAAGAGACCGACCCCCACCTCGCTACACCCTCCTCTCAGGCAGTTGTAGAGGGCGATAAGGTCTCCCCTCAGCCTCCTCTTCTCCAGGCTGAACAACCCCAGGTCCCTCAGCCGCTCCTCACAGCACTTGTGCTCCAGACCCTTCCCCAGCTTCGTTGCCCTTCTCTGGACACGCTCCAGCACCTCCATGTCCTTCTTGTAGTGAGGGGCCCAAAACTGAACACAGCACTCGAGGTGCGGCCTCACCAGTGCCCAGCACAGGGGCACCATCACTGCCCTGGTCCTGCTGGCCACACTATTCCTGATACAAGCCAGGATGCCGTTGGCCGCCTTGGCCACCTGGGCACACTGCTGGCTCATATACAGTCGGCTGTCAACCAACACCCCCAGATCCCTCTCTGCCAAGCAAGATGATTAACCTAGTGACACCAGGTTACAACACATCCACATGGTGTTTCTAGAAGGATCTATAGTGTCCTGAATTCTCGGTACTAGAAAATCTAGCATGTTCGTGTAACAATGAATTGCAAGCTGCAGATGATGCTAGAAGGACCTTACCCAACGATGTCTACGAATGCTTTTCCGAGAGGCTTCTCTTCATATTGGACTCCATACTTGGCACATAATGACTTCACCAAAGGTTTCACCTTCCAGAAATTGTGCCGTGGCATTGTTGGAAACAGGCTTGAATAGAGAAAGGGAAAACAAACCTGAGAAAACTCTAGGGACTAACCCCAGGGGACGGGCATCTCTCTCCACCTGCTCGTTGGGGCTAATTATTAACGCCTTCTCCTCAAGCTGCGCAAGCAGACAAAGAAAGAGGAGCACAGAGAGGTATCCGTGCCGTACAGTCCTCTGTTTCAAGGCGGCTTGTGAAAACTGAACGCATTGATTGCCCACCTCTGGAAGCTCATGGAACAGAGAAGCTGGCAAAGAAGAACTTGGGATCACGTCACCCTGTGCTCTTCAGTGGAGATTTCCTAAGCTGGCTTCCAAACCAGTTGGCCTTACCCTAAATGCCGTCTCTTTTACAGTTGTCACTGGCAACAGACTGTCCATATGGCCCTGGTTTTAACACCTTTCCTGGAACCTGGTACCCAGCAGCGTGCACAGTCCCACACAGCTGCCCCATGCTAGAAAACACTGAAGGGCTTTTAGGCAGGGAGAGGAAATTTCTGAAATGGATGCTCAATTTGAGTAGTTAGCTTAGGATATGAGTCCATAGCCATTGTAACTGGTGGCTTCATACTGCTGACTCCTAATTAAACCCCAAATTCAAATTGTGAGAGTGAAAGCTGAAGTATTTAGTGGCAAGAGAGAAAGATGTAGTAGATGCCTGTAGTAGAAGCAGACTATGACCCCCAGTAGTCTGCGACTCTGTCCTTGGCGTATGGTAGTGCTCCAAAGATCCTGCCCGTGCCTTTAGCAGACTTTCCCTCGCCTCAAGTCCACTGTCGTGACAACCCAGTAATGGCCAAATGATTCTCTGCCCATACTTACTGGTGCTCGATTTGAAAATTCAGGTGCCCGGTGAACCAGTCGTTGAAAAAGGACTGCTCGATATTGCAAGTGGCTGCCACCTGTGAAGGCAAGAAAGCAGCTCTGAAGATTACTGAAGCCTCACCCTAAAATCAGAAGGAAGCTTCTTTGCCTGTGGCAGGGGCTGATACGTGTCTTATGGCCCAACCGAGCTGTCAGCATGCCGAAGACTGCCGTGCTGAGATAGCTGCTTGCAGCACGGGGAGCTTTAATCCTCCTTCAGGGCTTACTGTTGTGCTGACTGCGTCTCCACGGGCTTGACCGGTGGCAAAGGGGACAATATAAGGAGGCAGTTTGTGGACATTTGGTGATGAGTGACATAGCAGCCCATGTCCAGACTCCTAAATCTCAGCCTTTCCCATTGAAGATCAGATGGTTAACAACAGTACCAAAAAACGGGGGAGGAAAAACACACGGACACAGAGAGGCTGCTTTCCCCATCCCATCTCGTTATCGCCCAGTTGGCCTTAAGTGCAAGATCTGAATGTTCTGGAAATATTTCGTAGCTACTCTTGCTATTAATGGTTGTAAAATCAGGGAGTCGTTCTTAAAATCCTCTTACACGCTGAACTGGCTAAGCTGTGATTTCTACATAGTAGCCGTAGGAGATACGCTCTCCTCGTCCCCCCAAGATGCATTGGAAAACCACATCAGTGCCCAAGAGGCTTATCTCCCTCTACCATAGACACATTTTCTTTCTCTCCCCCCATCTCTCTCCCTCTTATACCCCCCCTCCCGCAATCTCTCACTCTCACCACCTCTCTCTCTCTCCAAATTCCAGTTGCATAAAGTGCTTAAGCAGAAGCTTAAGGTGACCATCTGAACGCTCCCGCGACTTCAGTGAATTCACACGCTTAATTTAAACCAAACGCTTAGGTGCTTTCCTGAATAGTGCTTTTAGCACTTTTTTTTTTAGTGCTTTAGTGGTTTTAGCACAAGGGAGCGAAATCGACTGTCAGGCTTTGAAAGCTCACCTTCAAGGCCCCGTTAACAACTACAAATACTCATTATACTAATTAACACAGGAGATGATTTCTTCTCTCAGCTCAGTTATACCAAATTCCTATGCCCAGTGTCAAAGCTGCTCTCGTTATTCTCTAGGTCTGAATAGGACGTGGACCACTGTAAATAAGAGACGGTGGATTTCAGCAGGGTGGATTTGTCTGATTGGGCATTAAAACGATGTGGAAAGCAGCTGGTTTTCATTTCGGTCCTTATTGCTGAAACAGAAACTTTAGAAATATATCGAGCTCTCTCTTCAGCTTTGATTTTCATTGGGGCTCTTCTATTTGCTCCTATGTATACGCCAAAATATACGACACAGGAAAGCCAAATCATGCTTCTTGAACCTGATACTCCCTCAAATCTGAAAGAACAAAATATAACCTTTTGACTGTCAAATTAATTACACAAGTTTGGACTTCCACGTCTTGACTCAGCCCTACTGGCTGTGGGGAGAACAACTTTATGGGAGGGATCATGGACAGAGACTGTGTACTAGTACCTGGGGCCAGCAGTAACCCATCCGCTCTTTGACTAAATTTCTAATCCCTTTGGGAGTGAGTCAGCAGTATTGGTCTTTTCCAACCGAATGATTCTATGGTTGGACTGAACAATCTTAAAGGTCTTTTCCAACCAAATGATTCTATGATTCTATTCTTTCCCCTCCAGGTTACCTGAGAGCTAAGCCAGTCTCGGTGCTTCTCACAATCAATTTCCATTGGAATGTGATTCATCTGGGTGACCCACACAAACCAGTGACTCTCCAGAAACCTTCAAAAACAAACAGGCAAAAAGTATGATAATTGATGTTGCAGACCAGGATATGAGGTACATAGAGTGGGGTTTACTGGGAGCAGCGGGAGACACCACGTGCAAGGATTATTTCTCCGAGGTATGGAAGTAAACACCTCTCTTTCTATGGAAACTAGAGAGAATCACGTCGGTGATGAATTTCCCTTCCCCTCTTTATACCTCTTGTCAAGCACTGGAACAGGCTGCCCAGGGCAGTGGTGGAGTCCCCATCCCTGGAGGTATTTAAAAGCCGGGCAGACGAGGTGCTTAGGGACATGGTTTAGTAGTGGACAGGTACGGTTGGACTCGATGATCTTAAAGGTCTTTTCCAACCAAATGATTCTGTGATTCTCTGATTCTATGACTAAGGCAATTATCATTAAATCCAAGGAGGACATCCTACTGGGCTACCCCTCTCCCTCTTCCTCAGAAGCGGGTTGATCTCTCATGCTACTTTTGCCTTTTGGTAAGTAAAGATGATCCAACTCCCTGGAAAAAAAAAACAAGCTCCAATTTAGAAATTCTCAGAATTGTTTTCATCTTTCCCATTGCGTGCTGGATATACATTAATTTCAAAACCCACCTGCCCACTGGTGTTAGCTTTCTGGGTGTCAAGCTGGAGCTCCCAGCTTCCCTTTGCTCTCTCAGTACCTTTACCGTAAGTCTCAACTCTGCGCTGGGCTGGGTATTGCTTTAGAGCAGCTTTTTTTATTGCTTATGGCATATAACTGCATTTTTAGCACCTGTACAACAGTCTACAGAAATGCACTTTCTTCTCTTTATTCACCCAAAGTAAGTAGTTTCTCTATGCTGAGACTTAGATGCATGTTGACAAGGTAGTTGTCCGGAAGCATCCTTGTTCTAGTCTTTACGCTTGTTTTCGGAAGGAGCAGATGATCTGGATTTGCAATTTTGCCTTTCTTCTTGCGCTTTTAGCTTAATCGAAATACGAAAGTTTTGGAACTAATAGGTCGGTTGTCGTAAGTTTTTCAGCTTGATTTCAGACCGAAAAGGTTGGCTAGGCACTTACACAGAGGCATGTCTTTTGAACCTCCATTTTCCTTAGCTCCAAAGTGTTTTGAAACTATGAAAACTTAAGGCGTGAAGGCTTTTGTACATCTGTTGCCACTTCTTTTTACTCAAAAAATGAATGTTTTTTAGAAAATGTTTTTCACTGTGATGAAATGTTTTCCTAAACTAATGCCAACTGTGGGACTAAATGCCACCCTTTGGTATTAGCCAGAAGAGCTGCAGCTATTGCATGCAGCGTAGAAATTCACGCATTTCTATCGTGAACAGAAATTCCTGCTAGAAAGCACAAATTCAGTGCCGCCATCTGGAACACCGTAACCATGCTTGCGTAAGCATCCCAGCCCTGCCATGCCCGAGTCATTTTGGCAGCTCATGCTTGTAGTTCATGTTTTTAGGTCTCTCACTGAACTCTCCATGCATCAACCAAACAGCAGTTGGCTGATTAATACCGTTTCTGGACTAAGAGCAGCAAATCATGAAGCCTGGTGATGATAAGGGGCCAGAAGACCAGTCAAAGTCAAGAGGCACAAGAAGCACTTCTCCATAGGCTGAAGGAGGTGGCTTTGGAGGGGCCAGACTGGAGGGTAGGGATAGGAACACTTCGATTCGTGGTGTGAAACAGCTTTCTGAGGTCCAAACCTCTGTGTCGAAGGAACGATGCGTGCATGTAGTGTACGGACGTGTGCATCTTCCACACTGGGAGAAGTGGTGAGCGTTTCACTTACAGGGGAAGCACGTAGGGTGCTCAGGAGGGCTTATGAATTACCTTCCCACTAAGCGGGGAAGAGGGTGGCCTGAGGCACTCTGCAAGGGTCCAGCCTTGACCAAAGTGGGAAAAATGCATAAATGTGTTGGGATCGGGCAGCGTGTGAGAACAGGGAACGAGGAAAGAAAGGAGAATCCTGGCTGGGCCATCACAAGGGCAGGGGAAGGTGCTGAGCACCAGAACCATCTCTGCTGAGGGGAGGTAGAATTGGAGGTGATGGGAGGTAAGTGAAGCAGTGGGAGCACCCAAGACAACACTCAGTGAGGTCAATGACTGCAGACAACCTGGACAGGGAAGGCCTGTGAGGCACAGCAGAGCTGAGACTTGGTTCGTCTGGCACTGGAGGGAGGGGAGAGCAGCGGGGAGGCCCTTTATCTCCTACCTGACAAAAGTGAGGAGAGACAGGGATCCCAGAACGCCATAGAATGGGATGAATGTGATGAAGTAGCGCATGTAGTAGCTGATGGCCCAGGCTAGGTCCTAGGGGAAGAGAGAAGACATTAGGCATCACTTTGCCCATCTCATATAACGTGTCCTTGCTGTTAGGGACGCTGCGTAATTAATACAGCAAAGCGCGATCCCTGCCCACTGGCCTCCCTCCCTACTCACATGTGATTTCTTACGAGCCAGCCGGACCCCATAAAGATTGAGGGAACGTTTCACTCACCGCCCAGAACCTGTGCCTGATCATGGTCGAGATGTTTTGGATTTGGAAATACACAGGGATGAGCAGAGGCGGGAAGACTGCAAAGCAAAGGGAAATGTTTTGGCCATCGGAGGGGTGGAAAGGCGTGTGACATGAGAGCGAGCCAGTGATTTAGGGCTGGTTCTAGGGAAAGTCTGCCTAGCGCTGGTGAGAGAGGTGAGGTGCTGGTGACAGGGGGTGGTTGCCTTTCTGTGAAGAAAGGAGGCTCTGCTTCACACCCATTCATCTTGACTTATCAACGAGCATTGACCGGCAACGTGCATTTTTTCCATGGCCCCTCTCGCACAGAGGTTATTTCCCAGTCTCAGTTGTTTGCCTTTCTTTACACGACCATGCCGGCAATGTTCGAGATGCTTGGATGTCATTGAGAATATATTGAACTGATTTTGGGGACCTGCACAGGGGATGGTGGTCCTGAGGAAGGGAAGGATGAGTTGAGACTTAAGGAGTTGCTCTGCTAACACAGTAGGGGCTGGAAAGGTCAACTGGCACTCGGGGAAAAATGAAGAGTGCAGGGCAGATACTCACTGAGGAAGAAGTACTCGTGCTGGTGGTTGTAAGGCAGGTACTTCAGCTTCTTCTTGCCATACTGCAGGACACAGAGGAGAAAGCTCAGGCTTGGATTATGACACTCACATGTAAGAGAAGATTCTCTGCAATACTTCTTTATCGATCGACTGGGGAGTTTTGACTAAATTCCCACACCAGTAAAGGTAAAGAGCGTTTTGGTACGGTTAAATATCGCGACTTTGTAATTGTGCTAGGTGTAAATTCCTTTTTAAAGTCTTCTGGCTTGAAATTCAGATAATGTCTTTTTACTCGAGAGCCTGATGGCATTTTAATGCATTTCTCCACCTTCTGCCATGCCTGTGGCTGTGCTAAGAGCTGCCAGCATCTCCATCGTTACCAATACAAATGCGATAGGCATAAAGTCTGACTTTTGGTAAATCACTACCCGGGATGCCAGCGCAAGGCAACGATCCTTGGGTAGTTTTCCATGCAAAATGTCCCAACCATTGATCCTTTTTGACTTCTGCAGCCATCAGCCCCCATGAACTCCTGCCATTAGCCGGGTCTTGTAAAAGCTTACTTTACCAAGAGTGGGAAAACTAGCGTGGTCCTTAGCTGTTACTACGGCAAGTCACACAGACGTGCTTAAATCTACAATGTTGTGTCACTAGTTTGACACGTGAGTGATAGGAAATAGGGTGCTGTCATTGAGAGCTATTCTGCACCAGTTCCTGCGTTACTACGGTCCACCTACAAAGAGCGGATGCAAAGAAGTTTCTCCAAACACAGGTTGGGACCTTGGGTTGTTGCATTTGTGCCCATTTCTTTTCAGTGAAAAGAGGGAGCCAAGAGCACCCGGTCTCCTAACCTCAGCTCCTTAGTGAAATGCCTAGAGCTGTACAGAAGTGTCTTTTTTGAGCTCCAGGAGTGTCCACACAAGGAGCTAATGCATGGAGAATCTGGATTGCTGTGAACTTGCATTTTTGCTTCCAGCATAGCAACTTCCCCACGAAGGTAAGTCTTGTAGCACCAATAAATCAGCCACATCATTCACTCCGGTCTGAGCTCTGAAAGGCTGTGTGCTTAGCATCGTCTGGAAAAGGATTGCATAGAAGTGTGAAAGAGTGTTGGGATAGACTGATGCTGGCCTAGCATTTCAGGCATTTTGTAGAGATCCAGTTTTCCTTGTTGTCATAAATGTTTGCATTCTTACTTTTAGGAAAGATGGGGACAGGCTTTTTAGCAAGGCCTGTGGTGACAGGACAAGGGGGGATGGTTTTAAACTAAAGGAGGGGAGATTTAGGCTGGATAGAAGGAAGAAATGTTTTACGCTGAAGGTGGTGAAGCACTGGAAGGGGTTGCCCAGAGAGGTGGTGGAGGCCCCATCCCTGGAAACATTCCAGGTCAGGTTGGAGGGGGCTGTGAGCAACCTGATCTGGTTAAAGATGTCCCTGCTCACTGCAGGGGGTTGGACTGGATGGCCTCTAAAGGTCCCTTCCAACCCAAAGCATTCTGTGATTCTATGATTCTACTTTTCCTTGTAAGTGGTAGAACCACGGTCTGCTTTTAAACCCAGTTATCAGGCACAAGATTTTCCAATGGGTGCTACCCAGGCATTTAAGAGCGCGATACTGATTTACATCTTCTAGATACTGGCTTTTTTCTACCCCAGGAGAAGGCTTTCATTTTACTCATATATAAAAGCCCTTCTGCCTCTTGAAAATTCTATGCGTGCAAGAGATTCTCTATACATGTCCATAGACCAGCACGTATGTCCCCTACATGTGTCTGGAGTTACTTTCTCAGCAGTATAAAAGCTGGCTGAGAAACCACTGACTTTTCAATGTCATATTCCCCTGTGTTGTACTTGCTGCAGACGTACGTTTGTTTTCTTTGGTTTGTTTTTTGTTTTTAAAACTGGAAATCCTTGTTCTGTTGTAAAAAAGACCAAGGATGGTACATGGTTTATGTCCTTTGTGTAGGTTTTTATACAATAGACGGTAAATATTTTGGCTCTACAGGGACAGATTGAATTAAAATACCTTAACATAGCCTGTTACTAAATGCGCAGCACAACAGCCCGTAGTTAATGTAAGAAAGTGTTGCTTATGAAAGCAATGTCCCCTCAACTGCATGGGAAAGGCTCCAGGGGAGAGGACCTTGTACAGGTTGTCGGGAGCACAGCTGGACTAATATTGGAAGATATTTTCTGTGAAATGGAAGATCAGTTTTGAAATGTTCTTGATGAAGTACTGAGGAACGCCGTATTTTCCCCTCATGTTGATATTTCAAGCCAGCAGGATGAAGTTTTCTTTAATGACTTTCTACTTTCTTCCCAGTCCTATCTTGATTGCTTTTCCCAAGCTACCCCAAAACACTTTTTTCTGGTCAATATAGGAAACGGCTAGGGAATTATACAGTCAGTCTTGCTCGTCAGCCCAAGGTTTGGGAGGGTGTGATGGCCAAACTCCTGTCAGACAACACAGACAGATGAAATCCCTGGATGAAGCATTTCTTTTTTTAGTGTTCCTGGAAGTCTTGACTGCGTAAGTCACGTCTACCAATGCTAACCAACTCTTGTTTTTGCACAAGCATTCTCTGAAGCCCTTTAGGACAACGATTTTCCCCATTTTACCCACTTTGCCTTACCTCAACAGGCTGTGTATCTCCGAGGACAAAAATATGCAGCATGTTCACATCTGGGTCCTTCTTGAATATGTTGGGCTTGGCATGGTGTTGGAAGTGACGATGGTTCCACCATTTTGCAGAGGCACCCTGGGCAGATACAGGAATAAGGAGTTAATCCATGGCAAAGCAGGGTTCCTCTCATGGTAGGATGACCCATCCATTTATATAAACTCGAGCAGTGCCACTCTGATTATGGCCAAACTGTTCTTTGCTTTTGAAATAGCAATACGCGGGAAGCGGCTCAGCTGTCGGTTGCTATGAGACTGCTGGTTTCAGAGGGATGGTTTGCCCTCACGAGGGATCACCCATATTGAAAGACCAGGGAATAAATATACTTTGAGCGAGTTGCATGTCATCGTGTCTTCCCACATGTGAAGTTGTTATTAGCGGCTGAAGCATAGAATCATAGCATCATTTAGGTTGGAAAAGACCCTTAGATCATCGAGTGCAACCATTAACGCTACCAAGTCCACCACTAAACCCCCTTGCTGCCTTACTGATCATTATACTGGTTTCCCTCTATTGCCTGCACCCATGAGGAACCAGAAAAGCCAAAGTGGGTTTGGGAGAATGGGCAAAGCTATGTCCCACGCCCTATAAGTTCCTACTGCGTGTGGATGCTGAAATGCCTGGACTGCACTGGACCTTGCCCAGGATAGAAGTTCTGAAGGCATCTTGAATGGATGGGATGTAGCAGGATGGGACATTTGAAAAATACTATACCTTAGTGTGAAGGGGGTGGAAGGCACGGCAAAAATATGATGTTAAAATAGGGTTTTATGCGATTTTATAAGCTTTGTCCTCAGCTGCTATAAATTGGTGCGGTTGCACTGAAGCTTGTGGAACTACCGTGTTCTCTAACAGCTATGGTCATGCTCTTATCTCTTCTGCACAACAGCTCCGTGCGCAATGGTCACTAACTGCTCCTCTCTGCATCTGCTCACTGTGGAAAGGCTTAGAGCTGCAGCTTCCTACTTTGACATAGTCAAAGCGACTGCGGCTGTTCCCACAGTCCCCTGGGTCTGTAATGTCCTTTACCTTCAGGTGTCCAATGACAAACTTGTGGACGATGTGGTTCCAGGAAGACTTCTTAAAGACGGAGAGGTGTCCAAAATCATGTTGCAGCCACCCTGCCTGGGCCTGGGATGAAGGGAAATAGAGCAGTTAGAAAGTTGTTTGAAGTCAAAGTTAAGCAGAAAAGGAAACGGGAGATAGAAGGCAAGTTGTGAGTGTGAGGAAGAGGGGGAATTAATTGAAGTGAGAAGGTGAAGATCTCTGTTTACATTCTGGAGGCGAACATAGAATCATTCAGGTTGGAAAAGACCCTTAAGATCAAGTCCAACCGTAAACCTAACACAACCAAGTCCACCAACATGTGGAAGGAAAGGCCAAAGAGGTGAGAAAAATGTGAGCCACAATCAGCAGTGGGTAGGGGTGGCCAGAAGGCACCACAGCGGCAGTTATGTTGTGAATATTTTTCACTGGTATGAATGTTTTGCGCTGGTAATTAATCTAATACGAAAAGTTCAGCCCACACCGGCCTTCTCCTGAGTGATCTGCGTAGCCAGCGTGCTCTGTGCCTACTGCTCCTCACCTGAGAAGTTGTAAGGATGCAGGCGAGGATGAGAGTTGTGATCCAGCCAGTACCGAAGTATGAAACCATTAACCAAGCCAAAACTTCCATTGCAATAATATGGCCCAGGTAAAGAGAGAAGAACAAAGGATTTGCTCTGAACAAGTTCATGTCCTCTGCTGTCTTCCTCAGGGTCCGGAAATCCTCCACCAGCTGGGACTGCAAAATAGACATGCAAGACACAGTATGCAGCTTATAAGTAAGTCTGAACGTGTCCGAGGAAGGAAGGCCAAGTTCCATACTAAGGACCCTGGCTGTTTCTTGCATTGGTTGGCTACTCCAGAAGTAAGGAAGGACCTGCCTCCATATTGACCCTGTATTCTAGTTTTTCGTAGCACCTTCCTATGAATAAACATCCTGGCCGGTCTGAGCCCACGTCCTGACCTTTTGCACCTTGAGCTAGGAGCGTAATTCAAGCCTGCTGCTGTGAATCAGCGGCGCGACCTGGCTCTGTCGAGAGTTACATCAGCTGATGACTCTCGTCTGAATGAGCTTTACAAGTGTTAAAGAGGTAGCTGAAGATAATTCAGTCCTATTACTTATCTATAACTCCAAGAGCTCGGATGATGAGCACCCAATATCAGAGCACTCGTCGCCTATTTAATATGTGGGTCAGCTACCGTGCAATCATTCATGAAGAGCGTTCCCGGGTTAATACGGGTTAGCGTCGTCTCTTCTACTGTGAGTGATACAGATATATCATAACCATGGCCAGCCCCAAACAACGGGACAGGATTGAGTTTCGTGGCAAGAGCTAGTCACGCCACGCGCCGTGCCTGAATAATGAATGACCGGACTGTCTGGGAGGGACACAGAGCCGCCCCGAGGATGCGCAGCGGGTGGAAAAGGTACTTGCCGGGTTGGTGCTCCTTAAGCACAGCCACCAAGATGAGGCATCTGGTTCACCTCACCTGTAGGTACCTACTGCTCGTGCCACGCATGGCACAAATATGGCTGCTCTCCAGAGCTTTGGTGGCACTGGGCTCGGCAGGATCAGCCAGTTTGAGTCTCAAAGAGGTATCTCCCTGGGAGTTAATCTGTCCAAGGGAGCTGCAGAGCAAACGGTGAAAGAGAGTCGAGTCTTGTTGAGGTGGTGAGCAACTTGTTTGGAAGTCTGTTCAGACTTCTTTGCCCACTCCTCTCCTTCCCCTGTAACAGGCAAGCGACGACATGTGTTTTAGAGCTTGGTCACCAGAGAAGGAATAGCAGAAGGGACACCAGTCATGAGAGCTGGGCCACATTTCCCAGTCCACATGTCTCATTTCCCGTCAGTATGGGATCAGTCCAGCCTGGGCACCTGGAATGGGCTGCTAGAATGGGCTGTTGGTGGCTCTATGGGAAAGGGAAGGCTTCTACAGCCAGTCGGAATGTGTCGCCTCCCTCCCACACACATTTTAATCCATACTGCGATGTGCACATTGCTACGTGGAGATGTTCCGTCGCTGAGCTCTTTTCTCCCTCTCTGGAGCTGCCTGTAGTGAAGAGACCTTTATAATCTGCCTGCCTCTGACCTGGAGGACATCCCGAGAGGAAAAAAATGGTGGAACGTACCCATCATAAACCCCAGCTCAGAAACAAATACTCACGTTTTTATCTCGGTCCTGGCTAGGTTCCCCCGGAGAAAGCTCTCCAATAAGTAATGGCTTGAGAAACTTTTGCACCAAGGTGGGATTGATGTGGAACGCCTGGAATGCATCCTGCAGTGGAAACAGGAGTAACTGTGTGAGGCTCAGGAGTAAGCTGTTGCTTTCTACTCGTTGTGTCATTCCTGTCCATCTCCAGCACTGGCCCCCCATGTTACCGTGAAAGAAGGGTGCCAGCCTGACTTCCATCTCCGTGATCGCCGTTCAGTGCAGTACTCCTACTAGAGGCTGATGAATTTGCTTATCTAGTAGCAAGTGAACGGTGAGATCTGGGATGCTCTCCAGACATATGGTGAAAGGCACCTCAAGATATTTTTTCTAAGCAACTAAATACCTAAATCCTGTTAATTCCTTAGAAGGTAGGCAGAGAGGAATTTGTGCAAATCCGCAGTAGGATATAAATACCCTTGGGAAGTCGGCTGCCTGGAGGCAATTCAAGAGAGGGGGTGACTGTGGTGACTGAACCTGGGCATGACTCCAGATACAAAAAATAGGACTGGATGTTTTGGCTAGACCTGTAGATCCCAGCACTAACACAGCTGAGTAAAAAGTGGTGACTCTTCATTTTGGAGACTGCCTTTCTCTTTTTGTTCTGTAAGGTGAGTAACTGAATGCTACCTTAACTCTTCTTAGTTCTAGAACCACATTCTAGGTATGTAGGCAATTCTATCTCCGTGCAAGTCCAAGTAAAAAGTCTTAGAAAGGAACCAAAAACTTGGTTGTACACCAGAACTTTAAGCAATCGCTTTAAAGACCTTGCTATCAAAGGTCGCAGTGGCTAGGACCCCATTCCAAAAAGCACTTACGCCAAAAAGCAACTCTGTTCATTACTCTGAAACATGCTAAGGAGTTGAACAGTCTTGAAGAGCTGATAGTTATCAACACATGCGATAAGACTCCTTGTCATTTCTACTGTGCTGTGGTATACGCCTGCTTGTCCCTATAAGAGGCCCATCAACCTTTTGCGAGGCCCATCAATCTTTTGCGAGACTGCTTGCATATTTTCTATTCACTACGTGCCTTGGACGTTGGGTACATTTTACTGAAGCCTCTCAAACATGTGATAACAGACATAAGTACCTTGTTAAGTTTCAGCAGCAGAATCTAATTGAGGGGTGAAACTTGGGAAATAAATCCTATCCCATATAATCCTGAGGCTGGGAAAGCAGGAAACCCAGCTGGAATAATATTTTTCTTACATTATTTTCAAGTCTTCTTCTAATATGGAAGGACAATGCCTTGTTGGTAGAGTCTTCTTGATCCTGGCATTCTTGAGTTTGCCTGGCTCTCCTTTTTCTGTACTCCTTCCCCCTTCCACATGTTTTTGTCTACTTATGTCCTGCAGGTACCTGATGGGAGCATGTATTTGATGCATCTGCTGCTAGTAGTGAGATCTGTCACATGGCATGGCTTGAATTTTAACCCCCAAAATAGTAGTAGGAACAGAAAGTTGACGAAGGTCAGAAACTTACTCTGTCCTTGCCCTTTTCTTACTGCACGGAACTGGAGTTAACTCTAGAAAATCACCCAGGAGAGCTGTAAAGATGTAATTACGTGAAGTGCTACGACTGGTAGAGAAAAAACAGTCAAAAATAGAAGTCAGGAGTACCATGCTTTAGCCTTTCCACCTTTGTCCCATTGCCTAACGATAGTAGGGACCAACTAAAATCTCACTTCTGGCCCTAAACAGAAAGGTCAGGCTGGAAAGTGCTCGCTGTGTCCAACTGACCCTTCTGGGAGTTGACCTCCATCGAAAGTCTAGCTCTGGTGTTCAAAAATACCAGCCAAAACAACCTTGGTCCCAAAGTCCACCAAAATCAATAGAAACTTCCACCTGATGCCAAGGCTTTGGATTGAGCTTCAAAATAATATTCTGACCGTAGAAGTTGTGCTGTGGGGGGCATAGAAGGAGGGGGAGTGAAAGCTGACCTGAGCCATGGAAGTTAAAGAAATGATATATGAGAAGGTGGAGATGGAGCAGTGGTGGTGGTGGTGGTGGTAGGAGGGGGGAGACGAGCTAGCTACAGGTGCAGGAGAGAAATAAAACTCTGTGGAATGATTTAAAGCCTATAAAAGCCATAAAATACCAGAGGCTATGGGGGAAGAAGTAAGGAGGAGGGAAAAAAAGTTGTATCAATGGGGGAGGCAAACCAAAATGCCAGAAATGAAACTGAGCTGCGCTGCTTCTGTAAAGCACCAGAATTTTGTTACTCTCAGCTCAGCTTTCATGCCAGGAGCGAAGTGCCCAAACCATCCCCTTTTGTAACCAATTTCAGGGACAAAGTGATTCCTGTTCACCACAGGGGGAAGTTTGGATCGAATTGGCCGGGTCAGCTCATGAAGGCCGCATCAGTGGCAGAACTTACCCCGGAATGAGTGAGACCGGTGCCTTTTGACTGCACTGGGTCAGCCGCGGGTGTCACTTTATGGTGCCAAAATGAGGGTAAAACCCCAGGGCCAGCAAAGCTGTTTCTGTGCTGCAGACAGTTTGGAGTTTCCCATGCAAAGAAATACTTGTCCTGAATTATCAGCTTCCTTCTCTACTTATTTTTAATTTGCTTTACCGTAATTTATGCGCACTTCACCCTCTCTGGTGTTATCCTCACCGCCCAGCTGAGGTTAAGAAATGCTGTCCTCTCCCTTCTGCAGAGGGGATGATACACTAAGGGGCCGACTTGCCTGAGGTTACAACCGGTAGCAGAGCAGCCGTAAGCCTTTTTTTACTAGTGCTTCAGTTATTGTAGCATTTTTAGCTCTCGGACCCATAAACGTGTCACTGAAATGTGAAGTCTGGTTGCTAGCTTCCTTCCCTGGTACCATTTGCAGATGATGCGAAAGACGAGGGAAGAGCAGAATGAGTGGAGAAGCGAATAGCTGACTGTACCTGCTGCAAGGTTTTGCAGTTTTGGGTGAAAAAAGGGGAAGAAGAGGAAAGAGGGAGAGGGTGAGCATATAAGAAGCATTAAAGACCTTTGACTCAATATTATTTAAAATAATGGGGGGAAAAACACCCCTCTTTGGAGGTCTGACCGGGTACCGCCTGATCACCGTGCTGGAGAGCTCGCTGATTTGTGTTGCATTAATTGGGGGGTGACTCGGAACAGCAGCTTCTGCCTGGCCACCTAGAAGGTATTTTTGTCTACCTGGGGCTCCCCTGCCAGTAGCCCGTCTGTTTTCTACACATGCTTATAAATGCCGTCATGGCTTTTCCAGGGAGAGTTCTCCTCTGCCCCGAACTTAATAGCCTCGCTTCTTTCTGGAGGGGATGAAAAGCAAAGGTTGGAGCTGGTCACAAATGCAATCGTGCATGTCAAAACACAGTTAGTTGTTACTCCAAACTGCACTGCCTGTCTTCTACTTCACTGCTTTCACAAGCCTACGCCATGAAGGCAATACTGGTAGCAGGGAAGTTTTACCTTCACTGAGGAGTAATAGACATACACGGCATTGGCACACGTGGAGAATGGGCTTTTTCTCCAAGCAGGAGAGGGAAGAACATCTCCTGAATACTCTTACCATCGTCAGACAGAAAGCTACCTGTTGGAGCAGGTCCAGAGGAGGCCACAGAAATGCTCCGAGGGCTGGAGCCCCTCTGCTCCGAGGCCAGGCTGAGAGAGTTGGGGCTGTTCAGCCTGGAGAAGAGAAGGCCCCGGGGAGACCTTAGTGCGGCCTTGCAGTGCTTAAAGGGGCCTGTAGGAAAGATGGGGACAGGCTTTTTAGCAAGGCCTGTGGTGACAGGACAAGGGGTGATGGGTTTAAACTAAAGGAGGGGAGATTTAGGCTGGATAGAAGGAAGAAATGTTTTACTCTGAGGGTGGTGAAGCACTGGAAGGGGTTGCCCAGAGAGGTGGTGGAGGCCCCATCCCTGGAAGCGTTCCAGGTCAGGTTGGACGGGGCTGTGAGCAACCTGATCTGGTTAAAGATGTCCCTGCTCACTGCAGGGGGGTTGGACTGGATGGAAAGGTCCCTTCTAACCCAAAGCATTCGATGATTCCGTGATTCTATGATTCTACACTGACGGAAGGATTGCTTTTTTATTAGCTATATCTCATGCACCTCCTTTACTAATAGGTCCCGCACATAAGATACTACCTGAATTTTGGAATTGTCCTCAGTTCTGCACTAGAGGACATTAAAAAGCAAAAGGCAAAAGATAATCTCTTGGAAGTACCGTGTGATATTTACACCTGACCTCCCAACTTTGTGGTCTACTGACCAAATAAGCTGAAGCGTCTTATGGGAGGTGGCCGAGAGGGAATTATTCCAGCTGCTTTTGGTGAAAAAAGCTTCGTATTATTGAGGTATGAACTCTACCTGAGCACGTGAAGTGCTTAGTATAGTCAGTACAAGGATGTTCTTTCACATCCTCGAACATCTCTGAAACAGAGAGACCGCAAGGCGCCCTTGCACACTCTTGCCTTCATTTTCTGAAGGCAACTGTGCATGACGTGATCCCAGAACAGGTTGTCCCAGACTAGTACACTGTCTCAGCATGTTAAAGTATGGCCTAAAATGAACGAATGCTCACTGGTGTTAACACCTGTAGGGGAAATTTGTGCGTTAGCCAGCCTGGGCACTCCTAACCGGAGTGGCGTGAGCTGAGCGTGCCATAGCAGCTGTCATGGAAGCTTCTCACTTAGCTGTCTTGTGAGCATCCTGAGATGAATTCGCTTACACATCACCAAGCAGGGCATCTTGAGAGTGGCCCGGCATAGATGTGGCATTCAGTGAGTCCGTCAGCGGGCAGACGGGCGTGCCTGATCCTCTAGAGGATTGGTCCAAGATAAATGGAGAAGATGCTGAGGTTCCTTTGGTGCACGTTTGCTGGCCTGGAGGTCCTAACTACATGTGGTGCTAAGAAGAATCTGAGAAAGATGGAAGCCGTGTAACAACTCGGAATGTAAGTACGTTAAACTGAATTTTTATCATTGCTTTTTCCTCCTCCTAAACTCTTCCAGTTGCGATATCTTGCATCACAGAATGAAACTTGTTAGTTAAGCCTTGACGGGGTCAAGGCCAAGGCTTTCTCACCCTGAACGAGAGAGAGATTTTTTGGCACCACAGGGAAGCTGGAAACCAGATGCCAATTCTGGTTTAGTGCTCAGAGCGGTGATGAACAATTTGGGAGCATTTTTAAGACCATGCCTTCACGGAGCGTGCTCTGAGTACCGCGGGATGCAGTGAACCCCGGGGAGGTGGGAGGAGGACCCGCAGTAGCAGAATCACAACCCCGTGTTTCAGTCTCCCCTGCAAAGATTCGAGACAATTGCAATAGCAGATGCTTTCTGGTTTCCAGTGGAGATACTGGAGTTAAATTCTTGGGGATAGGAGTCCAACTCCTCTGGTTTCAGCAGGCCTGCGTTTAAGCAGCTGAAAGTAAAACCTGGCCCATCTTTTTGACGGAGAAAGCCATTCATTCAGAGGATTTATCGGAAGGGGACAGGAGCACCAAAACGCATCTCAGTGCTTCAAGGAAAAGAATGGAAAATAACCACAGACCACAGGCAAATGGAGACTGATGGACAGGAAAGTTTTAGTGATTCTTGCCAATTAATTCTGCCCCACGCACAGCCTCCTTCTCGCTAAGGTGTTAAGAGCCGTGGGAGACGAACAGTTAATGTTACAGCTTGGATTCTCCTGCCGCTTACCCTGCTTACCATGCACATATTCGGAAAAGCTCTGAGGCAGTTTAAATTTTATTAACTATGGGCTAATGCCCATAGGGGAGAGAACATCCTCTCTGGATGCACTTCTGAAGAAGGTGGCTTTGAGGGAAACTGCAGACAACAATCTCCAAGGCAATTTGTTCCTTTTTCAAGGTTTTGTTTGTCTGGTTTTTGTTTGGTTTTGTTGGGTTTTTTTAAGTTGCTGAAACACGAGAGGTAGCTGAAACCAGCTATGAAATGCCGGAGCAGCTGTAGCAGCGGCAAACGGGTTTCATTTTTTTTCCCCCCTTTTCTATAGAAACCTGTAACTACATTCTCTAGAGAATTCTCTCCTGGGGAAAAAGCTAAAAAGCTCCTTGTTTTACAGCCTCAAGCTCACCCTCCTCACAGAAGCAACTTGGAAACACAGCCTTGGCCCCTCGTTAACCCTTTCTTGTGCTCGGCCGCTGGGACTCTGCGTGTCACAAGCTACACACCGAGGAGGGGAAGACTTGGGACACTTGGCTCATGGATTCAGAGCTCCAGGCACAGCACAAACAAGAGACAAAGACAAACCAGCGGGACTTAAGCAGAGCCCAAGCCATTTCTACCAACCAATCTTCCAGACGCTGCGAATTGCCCTGGCTCAACGCAGTTGATTGCCAAGGAGTTGCATCAATTTGGGGCCAACCTTTTCGCTCCCAAGAGCGGCGAAAGAGGTTGAGCTGGGTGTACGGCGGGCGTTAGACGGGGAGAGAGGGGCAGACCCGCTGGCTGCACAAAATTTGGCTCGCTTCTCAGTAACCACCGGGAAGGCAATGACCTGTCAGAGGTTGCTGGTGGGAGCCGGGAGGCAGCAGCGTGTCTGTCCGTGCGTGGGTCCTTACCGTGGCATCTTCGCCGGCGCAGTGGCTGATCACTCGATGACCCCCCGGGTGTCTGTTTGCCCACTTGGTGACATTATAAACCTTTCGCTCTATCACCAGCCACTTGTCCGTCCGCAGGTTGTGCTTCTGGATCTCCTCCCAGGTGTAGCAGCGGAGCTGCGTCTCCGGCTCCCCCGACTCGCCTCCTTTCTCCCCCCCTTTCCCCATGGGGCCACTCGCTTCTTTGTCTTCTTGCCCAAAGGGGGGAACCCGTCCCTGCGCTCCTTAGGGATGTGCCGGAGGGGAAGAGGTTTTCTTGCGTGATTTAACTCAGCTGATGCCCTGTTCTCTCCCTTTCCCCTCGCTCATGTCCTCCCTTCTCTTTGTCTCCCTCGCTGCCTGGCCCTTGCAACCTCCCCTCTCCGCCGCTTGCTCGGAACTGCCCCCTAGCCTGGTTTTCCCCGTACTGATGCACTTTCTCCTCGCACACAGCCCTGTTTTGTGGNCCGGTCCCTGCCATTGGCCCTGCGCGATCTTTCGAAGCGAAAAGCCGGCTGCCGGCCAGGCCGGCCCGGGGACCCGCGGGGGCCCCGCCGCCGCCCGCTCCCCCTCGCCGCGGGGGCCGTGGGACGGGAGCTGCGGGCACCCCCTCTTCTCGTTCTCATTTTCTTTCCCTTGCCCTTTTGGCTCCTGCTTTAAAAAGAGACACCCCCCCTTTCCCCCCCTTTTTTTT
>VYZW01003516.1:479-22372 GCA_013401315.1 Balaeniceps rex | reverse complement strand
CCCCCTTTCCCCCCTTTTTTTTTCCCCCTAGAATTTCACCTTACTTTTTAGTAAGGCTTAGAAAGGAGGTTTTGGTATTCCGCCTGAAATTAGCACTGTTTTGCTCTATTTTGTCATGCCGAATTACTGACTCGGTGGCTGTCAGGCTTAACAGTCTCCTTTTGTCACGGGGAGAGCTGCCTGACAGCAGGCTCCGCTGGAGACCTGCTCGGGGCGATGCTTTCATGAGCAGGTGGGACGGTGCCATCCTTCCTTCGCTGTGGGGCACTTCATAAGAAAATAATTATGCAAGGTGTGGTGGTGCAAGGGCAAAAACAACACAAGAGCATTTTCACTGCTGTCTTTCCCACGTCTGAAGGTGGCTGGCTGCTCTCCAGGGCAAGGCAGTTGTGACCCACAGCTTTCCTGGCGAGAGATACCTTTTCTTGTGAGCATTTTTGCATTAATAGGCTTGTTAATTCTTTCAATAAAGGCAAGGCGCTGGCTGTTTCTAAGCAGATTTCACATACAGATGTTTTAGGGTACAGACTGCGCTCCCTACGTTACAGCATTCTGTTGCGTGATCAAATCCTAGGATTGGAGCAACACTGGCTTCCAGTAGCTCAGCCCTTTCTCTGCCTCGTCTTTCAATAGCACCGTGCTCTGACCTGGTCTGGAAAAGCAGGGGAAGCAACCCACACGGTTAGCCGGAGGATGTTTTAATTCACAATGCTTATTCGCTCTCTAGCCAATTATCATTATCTTGTTGCTGACAGAGAGCGTGGGATAAGAGATCACCTCCTTGGGTGAAAGATGTGCCCCGAGTCCTGCTGCTGTTGTGCTTTTGTCCGGCCCCAGCCATAGTTTAGAGCAGGCACAAACAAGGGTGCTCTGTTTTTCCCCGCTCCTGTTAGCCTGAAGGAGCTGACAGCAGTGAATATCTAAAAAAATTCTTGCTCCTTTCCTTTTCTCTTTGCGTGCGCCCTACACAGGCAATAGGAACGGAGACCCAAGTGAAAGAACGTGCATCACTTCCATACCAGCGAGGATCACTTTGTGCTGCCTTTGTGCCAAGGAATGCCACAGGTTTCCTCTGTTTCTACCTGGTCTTATTGCTGCACAAGGACTTCAGCCTGTTAAAGGCTCTTTTCCTGTGGTGTGGGGTGACGAAAGTCAGAAATGAAAGGAATGTTTTCCTAAGACTTGCTAGTTTTATTTAGCTTGGTTCGAAATAGACCTCTGACAAAGATAATAATAAATGTCAGCAAGACACTACATTACGGTGGACCTGAAGCTCATTGCTTGCCACGTGGGAAAGGTTTACCACGACACTTTCTGTGCTGAGTTCTTTGAATTTCAGGATTTCGATCCCATAGGCGTGTCTGCATAGCATGTTGGATGCTTTAACCTTTGCCGTGCTAGGGGTGTTCCCTCTGTCGCCTGCCTTGCCCTTGTAACCGCACACCTGGAGGCTGCTGTCGTGGTGCTTTTACAGTGGTATCCAAGTGCCCTTATCCCCAGGGCCTTGCACTGATGCATTCTGCTGTGGTTTTCTGTCTGTTACGTCTGGTTTCTCCTAAAAATCCATTACCATGGGTAAGTGAAGCATCCAAGTGAAGCATCCTTTCTTAACCTATTTTTTCACTCTTTGCCTTGTAGCTTTTAGTTTGTAACTTTAGAGCCTACTGGATAACATGGTAGATAAATAATTTACACGTCCGATAAATATAACTCAGTAATGTACGTGCAGAAAGCTTACATGCGCTTGGAGCATGCAATTCCTGCACCTCACCAAGTGTGCTCCAGTCAGTGCCAACAGCATCTCAGGCAGGAGCAACCGGTAATGAGTTGAAGTGTGTTTCGATGAAAACTTTATTGTTACTGCTGGAAAACTGCGCTGTGGACTCCCTGTTCCACTGGAGAGGATGTCCTGAAGAGGAGAATTGTCTGGAAGACCCCGTTGCTTCTGTTCCTGGGCTGGTCATCGGGAAGATGGTTTTCCTTATTTCTTTTTTCCTCTCTTTCTCTCCTTGTTTTGGTTGTGGGTTTTTGTTTGTTCGTTTGGTTTGGTTTGGTTTTATTTGTTTGGGGTTTTTGTTTTGGGTTGGGTTTTTTTGGTCATTTTTTTCCCCCCTAAAATAGCTTTGGGGTGCAAGTATGCCATAAATTGTGGATTCAGCTAAAAAAAAATTCCATACAAGCCTGTCTCCGCTTTCTTTGTGCACCATCCTTTGCAAAATCATCCTATAAGCAAAACGAATCCATGCCGGTTTATAGGAAGAAACCTTGCCAGCAAATCATTTATCTGTTCAGTCCGGAGGGTTTGGGGCTTGGTGATGTGAGATGTTGAGCAGCCCCGTTGACTGAGCGGTGCAGCAACGACTTCTACACCAATTACTGCGTCCTGAAAGAGAAGTGTAGGTAAGACCACCTGACAGAGCGTACAGGAATTTAGTGTTAAAGTTGTACTTGAAGAACTCTAAATGCAATGAAGTGAGAAATTATGTCTAAAAAAACATAAACCCTTAGCGGCAGTCAAAGTCACGGACCCTTGTCATGAACATACATCCCATTTTTTTTTTCCAGCTCATCACTTCTCTGCCGTTTGCATTCTGCAGATCTTTTTATAAGAAAGCACAATCGAGGAAGGTGAACAGAAGGAGGTAGGGTAGATAACAGAATATGTTTAATTTAGGTGCAATCCTGAGACACCTCTAATTTATTTTTTCTTTGATCCCGTTGCATGATGGGTCTATTCATACTCTGCTTTTCTGCTTGGAAGTATAGCGTCATTTTGCTACGCATTACTTGAATTTTCAGGCTACAGCTCTGAAGCGAGGATTCTAACTATGAAAGTCAGGCTCTTCTGAGCTTTGTTTGTTAAGAAATACCGTAAGTACTGTCCCCTCATCAGACCTTGGCTGGTGTCAGTCGTCGCGCTGGTTTGGTGGAGGGGAAAGGAGAGCGCTGCTTTCAGCTCTGGGATTCCATGAGTAGAAGAAAACCCCAAGGGAAATCAGGCTGGCTGTCCAATCTGTATTGACTAGCTCTGCATGGCAATAAATTGCTGCTTTGATTTATTATCCCCTAAGGATTTCCCAGCAAGAGATCCATGTTTAGGGAATTTAAACTTCTGCACTGTAGAGCTTTCCCAGTCATCTTTGTGGAACCCCTACGCAGTGGTTCATGGACTCCAAGCGGTCTGCAGACCTCAGTTTGAAAATCATTGCATATAAAGACCTATTATTGCTTTTCAGCTGTAATTTATAACATATCTGTTGGATTATGTGAATTACTTCAACATTGCCTCTTCTGGTAGCAGTTCAGAACAAAGACCCAGCAGCGTCTCTCGCTCTGTTGCTTCTGCAGAGTAAAATCGCGTGCGACTGTAAATTGGTGAATCCTCATGATTTTCCTGTTAACAGCAGCTGAAGATCTGGTTCTCCAGACTCAGTGACTGTGCTGAGAGGGACAGTAGCTCTGCTTTGGGTCAGGAGGTTGCGCTGTAGCCCTCCAGAGCTCCTTTGCAAACTATTTTACTTTATAATTCTATATAGAAGATGGCAAAGCTGAAGAACATAGAGATGTCTGAGAAGATGGAGAGGGCCACTGGGCAACACAGAGGAAGGAATAAGAAAACATACTACAGTTGATTAGGGTGCATTTCTTCAAGCTTCACTAACGATATTTTACTGTTAGAAAGTAGGAGGGGTCCAGTACAAAGCCAGATTTTTCGACAGGACTTCAATTTGCAAATTCATGAAATATTTTTGCTTGTTCAGTGTCCTAATTGAAGGTTGCGTCCTCTATGTCCATAAATGTGATTCAAAGCGATGACTTCTTTTGAGTTGTAGAGATAAAGATACGTATTATTGGTAACTCACGGTATTATCTGATGGTCGTAGTCCATCAGGGGACTGCTCCACGAAAGGAATGGACTAGTGTTATTGAAATCGGTGGTTATTTTATATACAAAAAACTTTACCGGTCAGTCCATGGAAGTTCACACTTCAGAGCTGATGACTTTAGGCAGTGGATAATCTATGCAGGGCTGGCCACATACGCAAACGTTGGGCTTGAATGGTATATTCGCCTGGGCATGCCCTCCCTCCTGAGAAATGAGCTGGTAAGGAGGTGGGTGTATTTTGGAATCGGCTCTTGTACCCGTTAGATGGACGTAGACGTAAAGTCTGCACACAGAACTCCTCATGTGGATGTTTCACATAGATAATTGGGTAATAACGACAAGTCATTGAAAGGTGCCTATCAAAAACACGCCAGCGCTACCATCTTCTGGCAGCACAGCCTGTCGAGGCTTCATGCGGCACTTGTTCTAGGTTTTCTTTGGCTCCTGGGGCACAAACCAGCCCCGGCAATGCGAGGAGAACAGACTCTCTTCTGTGGCCAAGTAGGTGAAAGGCTGCATTTGTTGCATGGTGTAGCTTTAATGGCACAAAGAGCTTGTGTAAGGGACCTAAAAGCCCTGAATTTAATCGGGTAGTCATGAGATGGGGGGGGAGTAAAAAGGTGAGAAACACGACAGGAAAGAAAGCATGGAAAAGGGGATATAGAGAAGTGCAAGGCGGAGGAGTTTTTGTAGGGGGCACACGTAGGAGGGGTATGCCTGCTCTTCAGGGTGATGTAGAAATACCTAAGGTAATGAGTAAGTGAAAGACATCCTGCTGGGTTAGTCTGGACTGGGGAAAAAGCAGGGCAAATTGGTAGTTGGGGTATCTTTACGCTGGGTCATGCATTGATGTGTTAATGTGAAGGAAACTGAGAGCCTGAGGAAAGCGTTTTAAAAATGTAGTAGAAATCACAATTTTTGTGTTTGTCGTCTCATCCCTTTATGGAGTTTTGTGTAGAATTGCTAAGGTCAGATAAGATCCTTTTAATCTGCCTTTTAGAAAGGGTTAGAGTCTCCAGTAATACCTGGAGGATGGCTTTGATGGCAGCACCCAGCCTGGCACCAGCACATGGAAATGCACTGCAGCTGCGCAGTAGTCCTCACGGATGCGGGAAAAATCCTCCTTTTTCCCCAGTTTAAAAAGCGTGAGATCCATCACTGGCCATTTGGCCATGCTGGATGGCTCCGTGGCAGGCAGTGGGAAAAGGAGGCGGCAGGAGAGAGCAGTGAGCAAGGGGTGCACGGGGGGGACATGGAGCAGGGATGTGAAGGGTAAAAAGGGGATGGGCTAAGGCACGAAGGGGGAACTGAGGATATTGGGAGAAAAATAGAGTGGAGATCAGATTTAGCTGCATCTTTAGACTTTTAGCTACCTTTAGTTACTCTGCCAAGGAAAAACACATGTAAGGAGAGAAAGGACCCTGGGCTTTCCCTCCCTTTCACTAGAAGGAAAGGCTGAGGAGCTCTGAACTTGGGTTGGGATGGATGAATAATAAATATAAACATAGTGGGAAACAACTAAATGATGACTGGGCTGGGGAAAGGGGTGCTGGAGCATGGAGCCTGAGGTGAGGGAACCCAGCGGTTAGGTAGGGATGCTGCTGCCGCATCACTTTAATAGCAAAAGTAAACTTCTCCTCCGTCCCTTAAGGGCAGCCACAAACTCTTCCTTCTTTCTGTCTCTCCCCTGAAACAAATTTCTGGTGCTTGAGAAGCAATCAGCTAATGGCCCTGAGGAGGAAACATCCTTGTCCACCACTGTACAGAGCAGACGGGTGCATGAAGGATGATGTGGTTCTGCACATCATCAAGATACATGATTCTGCGCCAAAGGAAGCTGATTCAAGCAGAAAGACACCCAAGACGCTGAAGTAATGAGCAGTAACTTATCCAAAGGTAAGCAATAACTACCGTGTATTTCACTGGATGAAGACTGGAGCCTTGGCTTGGGTTTTCAGGATGGAGTATTCTTCCCCTGAAGAAAGAAAAGTAATAATCAGTTCCATGAGGATATCATGGCTTTCCAAAAGAAGAAGAAACTGCGTCTTATTGGAGCACCTTGAAACTTATGTGTACCCACAAGGAAAACTCCACTTGCCTTTTTCAAGAGAAGAGAAAGACCTTTTTCCTCATGTTAATATTTTAAAATAGGATCCCAGGCTACAATAAAATATCCTTTCTATCTGGAAAGTAGCTTGGGCATAGTGCTTCCACTTTCAAAACCATTTAGGCATCTTAAGCTATGTGGTTCTTGGGTCAATATGAAGCCCTCAAGAAGGTTGGCTTGTTGAGAATACTGTTTCTGAGGGATAGTGCTCCAGTTCAGAGTTTAAATGTCCCTTACTAATCCATCTGACTGCTGTTGTCTCCTCATTGCCTTTTGTTCTGCCAGCCACCAAGAAAGTTTTTAAGAGCAGATATTTATACAGCACGTCGTAAAACAGGGCTGTGACCAAGGCTTGTATTAAAATAGGAAATGAATAAATAATAATTAGAAAGGAGAGATAGTTTCATACCAAACGTGACGGTCTCTTACCACCCTTGGAGTCCTGTTGTGTTTCCACATCAGTCCTGGTAGAACAATTTTATTGCCATCTGGGTCCTTGAGGTTCCTTACTGGACAAAATGTTGTTTGTGTAAATGTTTTTGCTAACTTGGATGTCTAGTTACGGCTGCGTGAAGACTGGGGATGTGGGAGTTTCAGGATGAAACATGGGTATACAATATGCAATGTTAAAGTGCAAGGAACCCCCCCGAAAGGTTTCCACTGTTGATTACCATGTTCTGGGTCTACCTGCAATTTTTTAGGATACAAAAAGAAAAAACAAAAATCAGGAAATGACTTGCTTATGGAGTGGAATTACCCCTGTAGAGAGGAAATACCAGAACCAATTGATTTTTAGTCTAGGAGAGACCTGTAAAACAAAACCCAATAATATTTTCTAAGTCAAACCCAGACAAGTTAAACTTTTAAGGCTCAAAATTTTAATAGTTAAGCAGAATATATGCTAAGAATATTAACGCGTTATCTTCAAGTCAAGGCTACATGCTTTTCTGAAGCACGTGTTTTAATCAAAAGCTGCTTACCGTGGTAAATAAATTATTTTCTGTTCCTTATCATATAGAACATCAGACCATTAAAAGCCCCCTGACCTTTAAAAATCTGTGAAAAGGAAGAAACGTGAATGTCTTAGAGTCACTGTTAAATCTTCTTTATATTTCCATGGCGTTTGAGTGTAACTTTGATCAGAATGTCTATTGAAAAACATAGTTTTCGACAGAATTTTTTTCAGATATTCTGTATAGTATTGGTCATTTTGCTTCCTCTGCTCTGTTACACAGCTCACGATCGTGTGCTATCAGAGTTGGCTAATTAAGTTGATATATTTAAAACGAAGACAAAATGCTGTCAAAGACGTGTTGGATTTTTTTTTATTCTGACACATTCTAGCATCTCGAGTTGGCGACACTTTTTCCAGTCATGGGACAGTGGCTGAGAGCTGGCTAACTTTACAAGGCGAACGAGCAACAAACAAACAGAAATTCCCATTGTACTGCCATCGCTGGCATGGATTTCACATTCTGCAGTGGATCTCGGGTTGGCCGTGTGGGATTATCAGGGCACAAACTGGTCTGGATGCCAAGGAGGCAGAGCACATAATCACACTTGTTCAGTGGAGAAAGCAGCAGACGTTGCAAGCACCCAGCAGGCCAAGAACAAGGAGAGAAATGCTCTGCTCTTAACCCTGCCGTGTCAGTATAGTCTCATCCATAATAATTTGTAATGAAAAGTCCATCCTAGTGACGTTCTCCTGTTATCATCACACTCTGTCCTTTTCTCTTTACTTTTTATTTTGCTTTCACATGTCAAAACCTCTAAAGAATTACTGCCCTACTCCCTCAGTTACTAATCTTAATTTACATCTTCTGGAGGACAAAAAATACGCTTATTTGTATCTCGGCAACTCCATCCCTTAGGTATAGTGATTCCTGGTTGCTTTTTCTGGCAAGACGTAAACTTCTCCCCAATCACAATCTTCCTCTGGTAGTCCGCACTATAACATATTCATTCATTCCCTCTGCCATGTCTAATTCTTGCATCTATATTTTAACAGTCCGTTGTTAGGGCAGAGTACCAGAGCAAATACTCTGTGCAGTTAATATGGGCTGAAGAAACACTGTTTGTATGCAAACCCAAGAATTTATTGTTGGTATAAAGTGTTAGCAATCCGAACAAATAGTTGCAGGTACAACACTAACTCATCTAGTCCAAATTATTCAACTATTCAGCTATTCAACTATTCAGCTCATTCCCAGTAATGCAACAGTTGACAAGAATCAAGGAAATATTTCTAGTATCTACCCCTTTTTCTGGCGTTATGCTAAGCCTTCCAATGTGCCTGTGGATCCTAAGCCGCGTGCGGGAGTGGTGTTACAGCTGTCAAAGAGTTTCAAGCTCTTCCCTGCGAGGAGTATGATGCTAAAATTGGTGGTTTCCTCCTGCATTTGCTTCGTCAGCGTGGCTGGTTTAATTGCACTGGCGACAGCCTGCGTCTTGTAAATCATCACGCCACAATTCCCACGCTCCCTGCATCTTTAGCTTTCCTTAAGCCGAACAAAAGCCAAGAACTGATTCTTCTCGTTAAGACTTTGCTATTTTAAACTGTCTTTCAGCATTTGTTAGTTTTCCTTTAAAATCTCCTGTTTTCTATGGGTTCAGACCCCATCATCCATTATTCTAATTCATTTCCGCCTGCTTCAAGATGGTAAATTGAAGGCTGCCACCCTTCCAGTCCATCTCCTCTATTTCTCTGTATTAGTATTACCAGTTTGTCACCAGATGCCTGGGTACTTCATGATCCCTCACCACCCAGGTCACTTAGGTATTTGCAAGTATGTTACAGCCAAATCACGGTAGCGGCACAAAGGACTTTTAATGTATTTTCTCTGACTTTTGGTGACCTCCAGCCATCTAGGCTGTTAAGAATGAATGGCAGCTAGATCAGAAGACTGAATCAAAGAGCATCTCTCACCTCCCCTCGGATTTTCAGTGATAGCCTAGGAAGCTGGGTCACAGCTAGATCATGACAGTAAGGAGGAGATGGGAGTAGCGGAGGTGAAACAAGGAGTCAGAATGCTGAAAAGAAGAAATGCCGTTGGAAAAGCAGAGTGGCCAGGTCTGGTTTTACCTAGTTAATTGTCTTCCAGCGAAGACTGACTCTGTTAATGCCAAGAGCCGCAGCGGGATGCAGGATGCTGGTGCATGTGTAATGGCAGCCGGTTTTCCCTTGCAGTCGTTGTTACAAAGATCTCATTCTTGCCTCTGTGAGACCCATTGAGATCCTGAGTATGGCGAGTGCAGGAGAACCAACCGCTGTTGACAACTGGCAGCTTGTAGCAGGACACGAAAACCTTCCTTGCTTAGAGTTGGATGATTCGAGTAGCCTCCATGATGTCTTATCTTGGGCTGAATCATCTACTGAGGGGAAAAGAAAGAGAGCCACAGATTTTGTGTCAGAAGAAGCTTTGAAGGTAAATCCAAGGACTGTTGTATAATTTGTCTGGGAAAATCTGTTAATAAGGTGTTAACATCCCCTATAGCTTCTGGTCCTGCTGAAATCAGAGGAGGCGTATGAGGGGAACAAGACCGCCGTTAGCAAGCTCAGTGGTGCTTTTTGGCTATTGTTAAGATCCCTTAAAACAAGTTTCCAAAGGTTTAATTCATGTAGGAAGATAAGACTTTTTTTTTAAAATGTGGTGTATAGGAAAAAGAAAACTGACCAGTGCCCCCCCGTATTCATGATGAAAAGTCAAACTGAAAATATCAACTAAATCATGCTTTTGTGCAATAGATAAACCGAAAGAATAGAAATGGAAATAATTACTGCGCCGTTCTGAATCTAATGGTTAAATTTAAAAAGATGCTAAACATTTATTAATGTCTTTGATGGTTATGTTTGTGAGATGGTCAGCAGTCAACATACAAAGCAGCTCAATTTTTGCTGAGATCAGGAGAGAACCTTTTCTTTCACGGACGACAGTGCAAATGTGTAGAAGCAGGGATGCCTTACTCGATGCGTTAGCTGTGGCATTGCTAAAGGGAGGGAAATAAAAGATGTTCGATCCAGTGTTTTGCAGGCATAGAATTCCAAGCTAGAAAGACGTGATGCAGGAATCAGGTGATGCTCAGAACAAGGAGGGATGCAGTCTGGTGGGTCTTTGTTTCTATGGTTACATTCAACTGGAATTGCTGTAACTAGGTCAGATTGGAAGGTGCGAATGAAAACAAAGAAATTCGGAATTGGTAATCAGAGTTCAGAGGGAAGACTGTTGCTACTAGGGAAAGCAAGAAGGGAGCTGAATGTGGAACCAGGCATTTTAACGTACATTTGTAATGTATATGTATGACGTCCCACGCAGATGGATCTGTCTATTTTAGCATCATTCGCTCTTCTGTCGTTATTCAGTAGTCTGTTGCATGAAGAATCACCCGCAGACCACCATCAAGCGGGCATATTCTGTGATACACCTACGGTGACACCTTTCCTCCCGCTGGCTGCACATCCAGGCAGCAGCAGCCATAGGAACAGAAGAGGCCGCGGCAGCTGAAAGGGAGAGCCAGGACAGATGGAAGAGCGGGAGAGATGTGCTGGAAAGGGGAAACAAAACCAAGGGCAGGGAAGATGAGGCATCCTCAGCCCAGGAGTGAGGAGAAACAGGTTGTAAAAGTGGTCTAAAAAGAAGCAACTTGGGTGTGAATTGCACTGCAGAGCCTACGCATCGTTCCTCTGTTGATGGCTTGGGTCCTTGGCCTTTTCTGCTTTCTCCAAATCCTGTATCTGGTTCATTACATATTTTTCCAGGCTGTGTCTTCACCCGGCGTATAACATTGACCACCAAGCCTCTGTCCTTTCCAACTAGCAAGTCATGTAGGACCAGCCACTTGATACGTTGATCCCTTTCCCACGTTTCTTCCCTCCTCGGTGCAGGACTTGGCATTTGCTCATGCTGAACTACGCAATGCTCTTGTCAGCCTGCCCATCTTTCTTGCCCTCCAGCATATCAACTCTTCCCCCTGGTTTGATAACAATCAGCAGAACTATAAAAAGGTGCCATTTATCCCATTTCCCTGGTCGGAAGTGAAGGCATTTAAATAGCTCTGGCACCAGCATTGACACCTTTAGGAATGCATCTTGCAACCAGCTACTTTTTGAGCGAGCCAAGATGATGAGGCCTATAGGGTGCCCTCAAAATAACGTCACCCTGTGCCTATGGCTGCACCAGCGGCGTATTCCAGCCTACGATTTATTGCAGTCTGGAGATGCCAGGCAGCTGCCTGTTGCGGGGGCCTGAAGTTTCCTCCTCTTCCGTGATTTAGAATCATTTGGTTGGAAAAGACCTTTAAGATCATCGAGTCCAACCGTACCTGTCCACTATAAACCATGGCCCTAAGCACCTCATCTGCCCAGCTTTTAAATACCTCCAGGGATGGGGACTCCACCACTTCCCTGGGCAGCCTGTTCCAATGCTTGACAACCCTCTCCATGAAGAAGTTTTTCCTGATATCCAATCTAAACCTCCCCTGGCACAACTTGAGGCCATTGCCTCTTGTCTTATCGCTTGTTACTTGGGAGAAGAGACCGACCCCCACCTCACTACACCCTCCTCTCAGGCAGTTGTAGAGGGCGATAAGGTCTCCCCTCAGCCTCCTCTTCCATCACCAAACCCCACGCCTGCAGCTACGCTGGCTGCACCTCCGGCCGTCGCAGCCTCAGAGCTCGGCGGGGCCGCCCGGGCCCCCGCTCGCAGCTCACAGCCGCAGCGCTCCCCGCCCGGCCACCGCGCGTCCCCCCAGGGGGCGGGCACAAGGCGAGCGGGGCCCAATGGGCGTGGGGGAATCGAGGGGAGGCGGGGCCTGAGGGCGCGGGGAGCCAATGGGAGGGGGGCCAGCGGGCCGGTTTTCAAGAGGCGGTTGGGAAGGAGCGCGGAGGGGGGGACTCGGGCAGCGCTGGCGGGGAGGGTTCGGCCGGCGGGACCGAGCCGAGCCGAGCCGAGCCGAGCCGAGCCGAGCCGAGCCGAGCCGAGCCCAACCGAACCGAACCGAACCGAACCGAACAGAACCGAGTCGCGCCGAACCGGGCCGAAGCGAGCCGAGCCCAACCATGGAGGACCCCGAGCCCGGGCGGGCGCTGAGGCGCTTCACCTGGGAGGAGATCGGGCAGCGCAGCGGGCGGGGGCCGCCGCCGCTGGAGCGCTGGCTGGTGATCGAGAGGAAGGTGTACGACATCAGCCACTTCTACCGGAGGCACCCGGGAGGCTCCCGGGTCATCAGCCACTACGCCGGGCAGGACGCCACGGTGAGCGGCGGCGGCGGGGTGTCCGCGGCCGGGCTCTTGCAGGGCACCGCGGGGAGGGATGGAGGAGGGATGCTGGGGGCAGGGGCGGCAGTGCCTCCCCCCGTGCTGCAGGCAGCCTGCGTGGAGGAGGGACACTCGGGACAGAAACACGGCGGCGGGGCAGGGCGGGTGGCGGTCGGAGGCGAGCACGGGGCTCTGTAATGAAGAAACAGATCCACGGTGTTCGCTCGCGTGTGCAAAGATGCAGACTGTGTGCAAGCTGTTGGTGGGTCCTGGATGGCTGTTTTTACAAGGTACCGTTTTTGAAGGAATAACTAAAATGTGTGCAAATCGGGTGTCCGCACCCGGCCATAAATCTGGGGGAAAAAACAATAATTTTTGCGCACGTGCAGTAAATAAGAATGCTCCCGTCGTTATTGTCCAGCCACAGGCCAGAACCACGCAGAAACACCCGAGGTATCGATAGTGACACTGGTGTGTGCACAGACAGACGTATTTTTCGCAAGTATACGAATGCGTTCAGCCTCCTCTTAACTTTAAAAACCCAGCACCCAGTTTCCAAGAGGTGGCACTAGTGCAAAATACTACTGAAAGTCGTATTTCAGTCTTTTTTTTTTAAAAAAAAAAATCACTCATGTCTGAATGCCAATGACTGTTGCAAAGCGGAGTAAATGTTGTTCGAACTGGCAGCAGGGTGTGGGGTAATTTTGTCAGCGCATTTCCTTCCTTCGTCCGCTTATCTCTTTCGCGAAAGAAAATGCATTTCTCCAAATGTAAGTATTTAGACCCAAGGGCAGGCCTGGGATGTTGAAGCTACTTCAAGAGTGTTTTTGATGGGCTGTGTTTCAGTCCAGTTTTGTCCCTGACCAGAAAGGATGGAAGTTGAGATCTAGTGCTTTCCTTCACTTCGTCATACACATATAACGTAAAGCCGAAGGTAAGACGTGAATTTGCACACACTTCACTTTGCACATTTTCACGAGGTCAGGATGCGCACATGCGTTTTCGAAGCCCCGTGTGCGTTGTGTGATCAGAAATGGGTCGGTCGCAGTGGCCAGCGCGCAGGGCTGAACACGGTTAGATGGTCAAATTGCAGCCAACTGCATTCTTTAGGCGTTATCCTCTGTGTCGCTGCTGGGTGCAATTGAACCGCTGACCGCTCAGGAACCCGAGCCAAGTAAATCCCGATTTTTCCAATAGTTTTCTTCTGGAAATGAAAAGAATCGGGCTCCTCAAAAACAGAAAAAAAAGCGCAAAGTAAAGAAAGAACACTTTTAGTTTGCTGAATGCCACTAGAGTGATCTGATTTGCAGAAGGTGCAATCAGCGGTCCCTTACCCTCCTGTTAGGATTGCATTGCCAGGTTTTACGGCCTCCATGGAAAGGATTGGTCTAAAAGTGTGGTACCATCCTCCTCTGATCTGCCCACATACTCCTCCCTACTTTTTTTCCTCTTCCAATGAGAAAACGCAAATGTACATTCCCCTCTTCTCTTTCCCTCCTTTTTTCACATAAGCCTGAGCAGAGAGGATGCTACATCTGAATTACAACGGGGCTAACCCAGAGTTGGCAACACCAGCTGGTTTTTTTAACCCCTTTCTTGACCAGGAGTCTTTTAAAAGGAGAATTTATTTTAAAAGCACGCGATGATGAGCGAGTAATTACAGTGCTGAACGGTGCATGGTGCAGGAGGCTTCCGAAGTGATGCGCAGTGGGCAAATATTGTCTGAGAAAAGAAAAAGCATCCTTAGGCTGAGGGAGATTGTCAAGTATATGCTGATTTGGAGGCAGGGAGAGAAATACGCATAAGGAGATCTTCAGTAGGAAGTCGATGTCAAAATGCCGTGTGTGCTCAGGGGCTTGGTAGTCGAAATATAGTGATAGAACCTACAGTGATAACAATCACTAGTGATTTTTTTCACCTCGGCTGCCCGGTTGTCATGGAGATTGACATTGCATTTAAATGATAAAAGTAACTGATTTGCCTAACAGGGATCTTTTCAATGGTAAGGAGGAATAAAAAAGGGCTTTTCATGGGACTCTTCAGAAATATGGAGGGGAACCAGGTGAGGAACAGGAGGCAGGTAGCAAGAAAACAGAAATTTTCTAGGAAGATGTGGCAGGGTGGGCATTGGAGATTGCCAAGGAAGCATGTTTGGAGCAACGTGGGGCTTTTGAGAGA
The DNA here is from genome assembly GCA_013401315.1 of Balaeniceps rex. Lineage (NCBI taxonomy): Eukaryota > Metazoa > Chordata > Aves > Pelecaniformes > Balaenicipitidae > Balaeniceps > Balaeniceps rex. The sequence continues at coordinate 7,948 of VYZW01003516.1, read as the reverse complement.
TTGGTGTGGGTCACCAGAAGCTGCCATCACCTGTCTGTGACCTGCTTGTCCCATTATTTTTCCCAGTTCAGCTAGCTGATTCAGTTTTTGTGCTAACATCTTGCCCTTCTCCCTGGTCAGACTTTCATTTCAGGATATGGGGCCTGAGGAAAAATAACATGGAACTAAAGACAAAATAGAGGCAGAGGAGTATGTGGTTGAGACGATATATCTTGAGGTTCAACAGGATACGAAATTTTCAGATTCAGAAGTAAGAGAGGAGTGAGCCCATATTTCTTGGTGACCTGTACTTAACAGCATCCAGATAGAAAACGACAGAGAGAATTCAGCTTCAAATGATCATTTGTGGTGTGAAGAAAGCAGTAAGATTTGTGGCACTAAAATCTGGTTCAGCCAGCTCCGTTAGTTGGTTTGCTTTCTGCTGAGTCCAGGATATCATGAAATACATTTCTTTTGCTGCCACCTGAACGGTCGTTTTTCTCATCCTGTTCTTATATCTGTATTTCAGGATCCTTTCATAGCATTTCATCTTGACAAGGCGCTAGTGAGAAAGTACATGAGCCCACTCTTGATTGGGGAACTGGCACCAGATCAACCCAGCTTTGAGCCCAGCAAGAACGTAAGTATCTTAAAAACTTGGTCTTTGGGTTGAAATTCTGCTATTTATCATCTTACTGGCAGCCGGAATTCCCTGTACATAAAATGATAGTATGTCCTGGAACCACTGCGTCGGTCTGAAGCTTCGCCTTGACTTCATGGCATTATTAGTAGTCTTAGTGAAGGTTTGCCTCCAGCTGCCCTTCAGCTTTTCCCCGTTGCCGCAGTAGCTCCTTGAGAGGGGAAACCGAGCTCCTCTTTGGGTTCCTGAGGCATTTTCAGACCAGCAGATACTCTTGGGTCTCCCTACAGAAAAAGCTGGTGGAAGATTTCCGCGAACTCCGTGCAACCGTCGAGAAGATGGGACTTCTCAACCCCAACCGCACCTTTTTCATCCTGTATCTCTGTCACATCTTGGTGTTGGATGTTGCAGCCTGGCTCACCATCTGGTACTTTGGAGCATCCACAGTGCCTTTCCTCATCTCTGCAGTGCTTCTAGGCACTGTCCAGGTAAGCATCTAGGCAAGAAGAAGCCCCAGAAACACCAAAAGCTGATCCTTTGAGACTTAGGATCTCATTGCCATAAGCACAGGGGAAATCTTATCTTCGTGGACTTCCCAAAATTCTGCTTCTCCCTGGGTTCCACCGAAGGGGCAAAATTACATTGCCACGACATGCTGCTTTGGTAGAGCAGGCTTTGCCCGGCTTTTTCCTTCCCGTAGTTCATCAAAGCCCTCCTTATTCCCAGCCCTCTCCACACAATGAAAGCCACGCTGCACTCCTGCGGTCCCTTGTGCCAGAACTCCAAGGCGCTGTGCAGGGGCCAAGCCACCATGTTCCCATGGGAACTTGCAGTGAGTTAGAGGAGAGGGCAGAGCGGCTCTCAAAGCCCCAGCCAGATCCTGTGGCCAGCTGATCCCCTTGGAATTACAAGTACTCGGAGGAGGCAGCAGCAAGCTGCTCCTTAAAGGAGACTTTGTTGCTGATTTCAGGGCAGTTTTGTAAAAGAATAAATGCTGTTTCTGAGCTCCGTGACTTTGTTGTTTTTTTTTTTTTTCATAATTTTTTTCCTTCCTCATGAAAACAACTATCTGGGACTAAAAGTCATTAGGCAAAGTCTGGGCTGCACTGGTATATAGTAAAAGAGAATTGGTTGGATTGGGTCTTAGTAGTGGAGATGCTCTCGCTGTCCAGGAATATGTTGCGAGGAGCGTGGGAGTGGGAGAAGAGAAAGCCCTTTTCCGATGCAGGGACTCCTGACTCTTCTTCTTCCCCAGCAGCACAGTTTGGTTTTGGTTTTTTAAATTCCAGGCCCAGGCTGGCTGGCTCCAGCATGATTTTGGACACCTTTCAGTCTTTAGCAAGTCCAGATGGAACCACTGGGTGCACAAGTTCGTGATCGGCCATCTGAAGGTGAGCATTCAGTGCTGAGAGGGACTGCTAGAGCCTTGCCTGGGATGCTCTGCAGTCAAAACCGATCTCAGTATAAGAAAAAAGCAAATGCAAGGAAATACTGGGGAGGGAGGAGTAAGGGCAGGAGATAAAACTTCTTTACGGCACTCTCTTCTCATCCCTTCCTGCAGGGAGCACCAGCCAGCTGGTGGAATCACCTCCACTTCCAACACCACGCTAAACCCAACTGCTTCCGAAAGGACCCTGACGTTAACATGCACCCCTTATTTTTTGCTTTGGGAAAAACGCTCTCTGTAGAGGTGAGACCTGGTGAAAACTGGGAGGTTACAGCGTTAGGATTCAAATTTGGAAAGCTGCAGAGAGCTTGGAGACTAGTGACCGGTTGGTTTGGTCAATGAGCTGTCTCAGTAGTTTGGAAATTTGGAGAAGGTGCAGCTTGGCATGAATGGCCTTTGAAAAACGAGAAGAAAAAAGATCCTGACGCATCACTAGCTTCCATATACTTAATGTTGCACCTGGGGTTTTTTAGGTTTTTTGCCCTAACACAATCCTTGCTGTGGATTGAAATTTTCCAAATTTATTCTGAAGGTTTAAAAAAAACCCACCAAAACTGCTTCTGTAAAATGAGAAGTACATCCAGAAAATGGTTTGAGTTAACCTGCTATTTTATATACTGCTCCTTTGCCTTCCCCTAGTCCCTAATATTCCTTAGTAATACTTCAATACTTCTGAGATTTTTGTATTTTTAAAATTTCAATAGAAGTTATTTTTGCTACGTTTTAAAATAAGAATGAAATATTTGTCACAGTTACAAGTTCATATTTCTCCGATGAGAGACTTGCAGTTGTATGAAGATAAGACCGCAAATTGTTCTCTTTACCAAGATCAGCTTTGACGAGCTGTAGTGTTTTGGGAAATGAAGCAGCGGATGACGAGCAAGGACTATCTGGAACTTTTAAAATTGCTGATCAAAGAAGCTGTTTTAGTGGTCTCAGTCTGACAGTGGGTGTCAGACCGGGTCCCATCTGGAGTCCAACTTTATTTCTGGTACAACTCTGAAATTAAGTGAACGGCTTTAGCATTTGCCAGTCCTTTTAAAAAAAAATAGTTACATAAATTCGTAGCGTCACCTGGCTTAAATGCTCTGATTTGCATTGAAATTAAGGGAGGGCTGCTGTTTGGAATTGGTTTGTACATGTACAGGGATATAATGGAGTTCCTCAAGGAAGTCAGTGACGTGAGCTGTTATGTTTATACAGTGAAAACTGAAAAAGTAGCAGTCTCGGGGGGAGGGTAATCTATTCACCCCTGTTCCTGTGGACACAGTTTAGTGTCTAGATGCTCATTTCTCTGCTTTGGATTTGCTAGTTGCAAGTAGGTGGGAGTTCTACGCACCGTCATCTTTGTTAATAGTATCGTAGGTTTTTCTTTTTTCTTCTGAAGCTCTACATGGGCAGCAAACTGTTCTCAGTGCCTCATGTGGTTTTCGGTTGAAGTGTTGTTAGGCAACCGTGCCCTCTGTAGGGAAAGAGCTTCCAGTGCACTTTGCTCTCTGTGGTGCAAGGGACTACCCAGCCTCTTGCGCATCCAAGGCAGGGATGAAAACTTATCCATAGACTGAAGTCCCAGGGGATGATGAAGCCAATGGCACGGCGGATGCTGGCGTGGTTTGGTAGGACATCTCTTTCGAAGGTTAGGAGGTATCTAAGTATGCATTTCTTTGAAAGCATAGGTAGGATTGTATGCACAGATGTCTTTAGCTGTCTTCACAGCCTGAGTAACTTGCTTATTTTAACAGCTTGGTGTACAAAAGAAGAAATTCATGCCTTATAACCACCAGCACAAGTACTTCTTCATCAGTGAGTAACCCTACCCTTTTGCAGTTGTATGGCCAGCATTCACTCAACCCCTTCCCTTTCCAGTCCATCCCACTGGGATAAGAGGGCACAGTTAACGTCTCTGCAATCTATTTCTCCACTCTAGTCGGTCCCCCAGCTCTGGTGCCTCTTTACTTCCAGTGGTACATATTCTACTTCGTGGTACAGCGGAAGCAGTGGGTGGTAAGTCAGCTCCACCTTGCCAATAGTGACTTCTCCTTGTTTTACGGATACTTTTCAGTGCGAGAAGTTACTGGGAGGAACTCTGAGCTGTGTATCTCTGTGGCAAGGGGTGTGGGTATACAATCTGGGAAATGTTTGCTGGGGGAGGGAGGGTACCTTCCACACAGCCCTTCTGCTCTGTAAAAGATCTATTCAAAGCTGGGGAAGAAAAGATGTTCTCTGATGTTCTGACTCCGTCTGGGGTGTGTGAGTGTCTGGAAGCATTACTTCTTCTGCAGAGTTGATGTTCATACAGAACTTAGAATCATAGAATCATTTGGTTGGAAAAGACCTTTAAGATCATCGAGTCCAACCGTACCTGTCCACTACTAAACCATGTCCCTAAGCGCCTCGTCTGCCCGGCTTTTAAATACCTCCAGGGATGGGGACTCCACCACTTCCCTGGGCAGCCTGTTCCAGTGCTTGACAACCCTCTCCGTGAAGAATTTTTTCCTAATATCCAATCTAAACCTCCCCTGGCACAACTTGAGGCCATTGCCTCTCGTCCTATTGCTTGCTACTTGGGAGAAGAGACTGACCCCCACCTCACTACAACCTCCTACAACTTGTCCTTCAGGTAGCATGAGAGTCTAGTTTAAGGTAGAAGTGGTCATTCTGACCACTCTTTTTTGTTTTCCCAAATGGATATAATAAACTTACGGGCACAGAAAAAGGGGAAAAGTAGCAGAAATCAGGAGGGGTTGGAGGAGTATTCAGCGCGCCTCCATTTTGCAAAATAATGTATTAAAAATCAAGTAGCTTTCAGGTAGCCTAAAACTGAATCCTCACACTTCAGTGTGAAGTGGAATAGGGGATGTGTAGTAGACTTTCAGAGTTGTTAGGAAGATAGTTTGTTAGGGGAAAATCTAGGACTCTGAGGAGTAGCATGGTTTTTAGAGACCTTAGGAAAAAAATGCCGAAAAAAGATGTCTCTTCTCTGAGATGTGGGGTTAGAGACAAGGCATCTTGCTGGTTTATTCTTGCCTGGGAGGTGGGACAGTCAGGAGAAAATGAACGTGAGGGAAATAAGTGATTGCAAGGAATGTGAAGAGGAACAAAAAAGGATGAGATGGAGGTAAACCAGAGCTCTTTATTCTTTTAACTTGCTAGGTTTTTGGTTTTCTCACTGCTTTCTTTCTGTTTAGATCCAGAGGAAGATGTGATGCTTTAGAGCATGTCCTCTAGCGTTTCCTCTGTGCTGGGCTCATAAGACCAGGATAATTCCCGAGCACAGGAATGGCTGGGGCGTGGCTGTCTGTCAGGTTGCTTTGTGATGGGGCCGGGGAGGAAAAATCTGTCGGTAGAAGATACTATGAGAGGTTTTAAAGGGAGTGCCACATAGAGTGGATGGTAAATTCGGAAGCCAGTAATTCTTCCTCTTCATTAATGAAGTTTCATCTGTTCTCTATACTACAGGACCTGGCCTGGATGCTGACCTTCTACATCCGATTCTTTCTCACCTACTTGCCCTTAATGGGGGTGAAGGGTATCCTGGGGCTTCATCTGTTAGTCAGGTATCATTCAACCTACAATTCCTCCATTTTCTTTACGCAGTTCCTGTCAATCCTCCGTGTCAGCTTTTCTTCAGCCTCCTGGTTATCTTTCTCATTGGCTCCCTAGTCTTCTGTCTCCTTAAGCCATATGGTTGTTGTCTGTCAGGGATGTGTCTTTAGAAGGTAGAAAGTGTCTGTGTAGAAGGTGTGTGTAGGTCTGATCTGCTGACCAGATGTTTGGCGTTCCTGGTGTTCATTTTATCAAGCAACGACTAGCTTGTACGTGTAGATGTGTTCTGTACTGACTTGTTATGGCATAGGTGTGAGATCAGTAATGGATTTTTTGTGCGTTTGTATGCACAGGTTTATAGAGAGTAACTGGTTTGTCTGGATTACACAAATGAATCACATCCCGATGCACATCGATTATGATAAGAATGTGGACTGGTTCTCTACCCAGGTAAGACCTTCTTTCCAGAGACCTGTGACTTTGAAGGTGAGGAATTATAGTTCTGGGTATGCAATGCCCAAGAGAGCTGATCACAGACGTGATGGGAACTGAGAGAGGAAAATGTAAGCAGATTGTCCTCACCGTGTGAAGTGAGTGATTAGTGGAAAGAAAGAAGGTGCAGAAGTAGGATGGAGGCTTCAAATGCTGAGCACAGATACCTCAAGGGAAATAATTAGAGGTGCTACAATGCTCTGATAGAGAGCTTTCTGTGCGTGAAGGATGCAGATCTCCCTTGTGTGCTCTGTCTTATTTTAGTTCCGGAGCCATTACACAGTTTTTAAAGTGAGGGAGGTGAAAGTCATGGTTGTTGTGGCTTATCTCACTGGGGAAGTCAAGTCTGTTCTCCTAAATTATGTCCCTAACAATCAGATATCACAGCATGGCCATCCGTGTTGACTGGAGATAGCTCTTGGAGTTGCTGTATTCAGCCAGAAGGCACGTGATGATGAGGAACTTGTACCTGCTTACTGTTGTGTTTGGCACGTGTAAGAGAAGGGGCATTCCTTAAACAACACTTAAATGTTACTCTTTTTTCCTCTCAGCTCCAGGCAACCTGTAATGTTCATCAGTCCTTATTCAATGACTGGTTTAGTGGACATCTGAACTTCCAAATCGAGCACCAGTGAGTTGAAGCATGGGTTGGGGATGTGAGGGAATTTCAAGGGGTGCTAGTTAGACGAGGTCTGAAGAGCCTACAAGGTCCCTGTCTCTTGTCAGCTAATACAAGAACAAAAGATAACGTGGGTAAATTTTGTGTTCTTTATATGGGGATGGAATGGGAACTCCAAGAAACTTTTTGGAGCACCGGTGAGCACCAGCACCACTTCAGATATGAGTATTGTGGCACAGGAGTGAGAATTACCAGCCTCCTGGTTAGTACAGATACTGACTGAAGTGACATGAGAGGGACCACTACAGAGCACTAATGGCTATGGGCACAAGGGGAGGTTGAGGCGCTCCCAGGCTTAGGCACAGAAGAGGGGCAGGAATTCTGTGGGGTGATGATGGATGCCATTGAATTACCCTATTCTTTTTCCACAGCCTTTTTCCTACAATGCCTCGACACAACTACTGGAAGGTGGCCCCTTTGGTGAAGTCCCTGTGTGCCAAACACGGTATTGAGTACCAGTGCAAGCCATTGCTCACCGCCTTTGCGGACATAGTGCAGTACGTATCAACCTGCTGCATTCCCTAAGCGAGGGGTTTTCCAGTATTACGGAGTGAACAGGCAAGGGACGTGGGAAGGGGAGGGGCAGCCAGCTTGGATCACAGAAGTTCTGTGAATAGCTGTAGGTAGTATAGATGACTATGAAAGGGATTGGAAAACTTCAGCCATGGTGCTGGTTTCAGTAGCAG
>VYZW01003512.1:43311-54075 GCA_013401315.1 Balaeniceps rex | reverse complement strand
GGGGACGGGACAGCACAGGTCAGGAGTCCTCGAAATCCACTCCAGATGGTGCCTTCTTGCTAGAAGGAGATAGAAGGAGCATCACAGCTCAAAGCCCCACACTCTGCCCCCATGCAGCTACAGAGCAGAGTCCACTGATCTCCAGCACAGCCCAGCTCCAGCGCTGGGCCTGTGAGCAGCACTTACCTTTTGAAGCCAGGGTTAATGAGAGACTCTCCCGGGATCTTCCTCTTGGCTGGCAAAGCTGAGCCAGCACCCCTGTTTTTCCTGGGGCTGGGGTCTGCCTCGTCAGAGACAGGCAGGACAGGGATTACAAAAAGGTCAGCTACTTGCTTTGGCAGCCCTGCAAGCCCCTCCATGCCCAGGGTGAGCCTCCAGCAGCCCAGCCTGGCTGGCCCAGCATCCGTGGTGGGCGGGGGAGGGCCAAGCCTGGTCTCCTCTCCCAAAGGAGCAGGGAGCCATGGACCTGCCATGGCCCTGAGTCTGGAAGAGGAGCAAAGCCTGACCTCCTCCTGGAGGCTAGTGAGCAACCTGCCTGGCAACGCCTGGCATCTGACCTGAGCACAGCACATCCCAGATACCCCAAGAGCCACCACGCTGAGCCGTGGCCCCTTCTGTGCCAGGAAGGGCACCAGGACAGCAGGGTGGCTGACAGCAGCCAAGAGGACTCAGAGTGTCCTGGAGAGCACATAGACACAGGACCAGCAGCCTCCTAGGGAAGAGAAGATGAACAAACAGTGGGACCAGGGGAGGTGCCCCCTGGCAATTGCCTACCTGGCAGGAAGAGCTGCTGGCTCCGGGCAGCATTCTTCTCAGGGCTGCAGGAAGATGCCAGCGTCTCCACCACTGCTGAGACAGGAACCAGAGCCAGAGCTTGTGACAACGCACCCCGATGCGGCATGCAGCACTCCAGGCCTCCCCAGGAAGCTCCCTCCCCTCCACAGCCAAACTGAGCCACGTTCTCCTCCCAGCACTCCCACCCAGGCTGCTGCTGCCCCAGGATCTTCCTAGACCCCTAAAATAGAGACCTCTGTAAGGCAACTCCCACACACAAAGATGATGGTGTGGTGCTGGTCGTGGGGACAAGGTCGTGTTTCTGCACAGAGACACAACACTGTGTTCTCTGGTCCCATACAGGATCTCTTCTGCCCAAGGTGGCCAGATGCAGACCCTGGCCAGCTTTGGGAACTTGCCAGTCCAAATAGGAAAAGGAAGGAAGCACCTCTGCTGCCCAGCCCTCCTGGCCAGTCCACCCAGGACCAGTGAGGAGAAACCACCTGGGGCAAGGCCAGGGAAGCACAGCCTTCTCCCGTTGCTGGCTGAGCTGGATCACTTGGGGCACCTTTGGGTGGGGGGAATGATACTGCAAAGGTGGCAGGTAGCTGCCCGCCCTCCTCCTGCCTTTACCCCCTTCCAAAACACCCCACGGACCTTCTAGGCGCCTCTCCAGGCTCTCGATGCGCCCTGCCATGCCAAACACCAGTGCCTGGAGCTGGCTCCTCGCCTCGGCGATAGGCAGCTTGAAGAGATCCAGGGCCGAGCACCGGGCCTCCTCCCGCAGCTGCAGCGTGGCCTTCCCCTCGCCTAGGCTCAGCGAGGCGGCCCCCCGCCCCAGGGCCTCCCTGCGCGGGCGAGGCCCGGGTGAGGAGAGCCCTCGGCAGAAGGGCCGGGTCCCCGCGGCTGCGGTACCCACCTGAGCTTCGTGCCGTGCTCCTCCGGCTGGCACCGCTGGGGAGGAGAGGGGGCACGTCCCGAAACGGCCTTCCCCGCCGCCCCGGCCCCGGCCCCGGCCCCAGTACGTACGCAGCCGAGCGGCGGGCGGGCGCCGAGCTCCCCGGCCCAGACCTCCAGCGCGTCGGTCACGCTGCGGGAGGCAGCGGCTCAGGCTGTGCCGGGGCCGCTCGGCCCCAGCCCAGCCCCGGCCCCGTTCCCAGCCTCGCACTCACTAGACAGTGCCGCCGGGGCTGGGGCCGGGGCGGCAGTAGCAGAGGTACCGCCCCGGCCCAGCCTGCAGCAGGTAGAAAGTCCCGGCCGCTTCCGCCATAGCGGCAGCGCCGGAAGGGGCGGGCGATCCCTGCGGGCCCTCCCCGCCACTGGCGCCGCTAGTCCCGCCATGGTCAACCTGGGGTTGTGGCGAGTGGAGGACAGCGTGGCTGCTAAGCACCCGGTGCGCCCTGCCGGTGCCGGGGCTGGGGGGACCGAGGTGGGGGCGCGGGGTGCCGGTGGGGCCGGGGCTGAGGGAGCTGGGATGGCGGGTACCGGGGGCCGGTGAGGCCGTGGCCCCGCGCTGAGTGTGTCTCCACAGGCGCTGCAGCAGTACGCGGCCTGCCAGTCCTACGCCTTCATGAAGGGTATCGGCACCTTCCTGGCAGGTACGGCCTGGCCCGGCTCCCCTCGGTGTCCCCTCGGCTGCTCCCCGGGGGCTGCGAGCAGCGCAGGGCGGGCCGGACAGAGGCCGTGGCCGGTAACGGCGCCCGGCCCCCGGATTTTGGCAGGCAGCGGAGCCGCCTTCGCCGTGCAGAAGCTGGTGAACAAGAAGCTGCCATACAGCCTGCAGTGGAGCCTGATGCTGGCTGGGGGTGAGTGTCCTGCCTGGCTCTGCCCATCTCTGCCCGTGCCCAGGCAAGCCTGCGGTATCTGCTCTGGGCGGGGTAGCAGCAGGAGCAGGGCCATGTTGCAAGCAGAAGGGCTGTTTGTCCTTAGTGGGGGGGGTTTCCTCACCTGGCTCCTGTCACATCCCGGCTCCCCACAGCACTGGGGGGCTCAGGCAGCTGCAGCAGCTTAGAAGCTGGCAGGTGCTTTCCCCACCGCTGCCCTTAGCAAATGCCCTTGCTGCTGGCACTCTTGGGAGCATCTTGGTCTCTCCAGCCGCAGGGTCCCTGGCCAGCTATGTGGTAACCAGAGCTGAGACGCAGAAATGCTCTGACTTCTGGATTTACCTGGAGACAGGCAAGTCCCCAGAGGAGCTTGCTATGGCTGGTAGGGTGTCTCAGGCCACAGGTACGTTTACATCTCTCCCTGCTGCTTTCCCTGGGCTTGTCCTGCCTAGTTCTTCCGTGCTGCAACAATTTGCTATTCCCGCCTCATCATTAAGCTGGTGACTGTTTGTGGCATTGCCAAAATCCCCAAATAAGTCTCACGCTGGCACCCCACAGCTGAGGGATGGGAGTAGGCGCCTGGGGTGACAGCAGTTCTAGGGTGGCTGGAGCTCCCTGCCTGGTCTCATGGCTCCTATGTCCCTCTATGCTCTGGGCCCACTGCCTGCGCTGCAGGTACCTGAGCAGCGCTGGTGGCGTGGAGTGGGAGCACTTGCTTCTGCCTGCTGCCCTGCCTGCTTTGTGGATTCACAAGAGCTAGCATGAAGGGCTTGTTTGCTGGGAGAGGAAGAAGAAGGTAGGGGATGGAGGGAGGCAGTAAACCCCTCCACACCTCGGTTGCTCTGTATGGTGGGCAGAGCTGCAGGGGCACCAGGACAGCCGCTGCTGCGTGGTTCCCACAGCTGTTTGCTGCTTTCCCTCACTGGTACCTTGAGCTCCCAAAGCTGGGCCTAGCTGAAGAGGCTTTAAATGCTTCACCAGGGCTCTGTCATTCTCTGCCCACCCCTGGCAAACACGCTGGGATAGTCAGGGGTCCAGAGAGCTTGTTCTTTCTGTTGCAGAAAATCTGCCCAGCCCAGAGGACGGAGAGAGCACGGCACCGCTGGTGAGGAGCAACAAGTATGGGGACATTGTGGAGTAGCCAGCAGAGCACAGTGCACCGTGCCCATGTCCTGCTTCACCCCTTCTGGCCTGCCCAGCCTGCCTGTGCCTGTGCTGCCCGTGAGACTGGTGGGCTCTGTGGCACTGCCCAGGAGCTTGGGTGAGTCGATCCTGCAGTGAGTGCGTGGTGGAGGCACCGTAGGGATCGCTGCCTACCAGGTGGCCTCTGAACATCGCACATGGGGAGTACAATAAAAGTCAAGATCTGAAAGCACACGTTGTGGATGAAGCAAAGTCTGGGGGTGGGATAGGAAGAGCTGGGGTGCAGGTGGTAAATGTCACACTGACGCAGCCCCTGCAGTAAATGTTGGAACAGAGAGCTCTGGTCCCTCTGAGGCTACGGCACCCGCAATCTGACAGCACAGGGCTGTGAAGTGACTGCAGGTATAGATGGGTCTGGGCTAAGCTGTGAGGGAGAAGAGCTGTTCCCATGTGCTCTCTGCTCCTTGAGCCTAGCTGGTCGGTGTCCCTGCCCCTGTAGCAGCAAGGCTTTTCTCTCCTGCCCAAATGGGGCTGAGCTGAGCCTTTCAGCTGCATGGCCTCTGGGGGTGTCCTCTCTGCCCCTGCAAAGGGGCTGCACGTGTGCCCAGAGCCCCTCTGTGTGGTGTTCGCCTTGCTCTTGGGGCATGTCATCTGGCCAGTCCCAGACTATCCAGATCCGTAACCAACTGGCAAGGGAATGATACTGTCTTGAATTCCATGCATCCAGAGAGGCAGGTGGGGAGATTAAGAAGCCTCTTCTACTTAATTTTTTCCTCATAGCAAACTCGAAGTCATGACTAGGGCAAACCAGCTGCTCTTGGTGGATATCCAGCTCTGATTCAGCTGCAGCTGAATTTGTTAGAAGGGGAAACCCAGCCTGTGTTCTGGAAGCTAGCTGGTTTCTTAGAGCAGAGCAGCAGCATTGCAGCTTCAGAGACCAGAAATGCCTCCTCCTGTGTCAGAGCTGGAGATGATCCCTGAGCCTTGCCATGGGAGGGAGTCCCTATGCTGGGGAGATGAGGGGTCCTGGGAGGAAACTGGGTTTGGGGACTCAGAACATCATCTGAACTGGCATCACACTTGGCCTGTGTAGAGAGATGGGGAGCAGCCATCAGAACAACTAAAAGCAAAGTGGCTGCGGGGAACGGGCGGGTTAAGCCAAGCACAGCATACCAGGAGCTCAGCCAGAACGGGGAGCGGGGCTCTTGCTGCCTGTGAGAGCAAGGAGGGCAGCACGAACTGCAAGTCTTGCTAAAGCCGCTCCTTTCCTGGGGCATGCAGAGGAATGCGGTGCAGTGGGAGGCTCTTTCCAGATGGGCTTGATGAGTCGGGACTGGCCCCATGCAGCTGCCTGGTGGCTGGATGCATGCCGTGGTGGCTGAGCTGCCAGCGACTGCATGAACAAATTGCCAACCCTGCGGGCTGCTCTCCTGCCCTGCTTGGGTACCAGACCTGGTCCCCTGGGAGCAGAGGCCCCCTACATGTTTTCCTTGCATGGAGGCTGTGGCCGTGAGCGCAGCGGTGAATGCACAGGGCTGAGTCAGCTTGAGTGCTGCCTGCTCATGCCTTTGGGGTGACTGGACCTGTCTCTAGTGCTTGGGAAACCCAAACTTTGCAACCACAGCTTGTTGAAACTCTTCAACTTCCAGGTGGGCCTGAATCTGGAGTGAGGTTTTAAAGCCCACCTTGGTCCATCTTGGGGGTGTTGCCCAGGCTGGTAGAGCATATGAAGCCATGATGGTGTCTCAGCACGGGGCAGGCTGCAAGGTATTGAGACCTTAAGGCAGAGTCTGACCTGCGGCTGTGTCCAAGTAGACCCCATAAGTGGCTCTAACCACTGTGGGACAGCCAGGCTTGATCAGCTGATCAGCCTGTTGCTGATCAAGAGCTGCAGAGCCATAGGAGTGGTTACAAAGATTTATTTCTGATTATAAAAGAAACAACCAAACAAAACCAAGCCTTCCGCGTGTTTGCATGTCCCTGTTCTTACTCAATTGGAAATGAGGGTGCATCCTCCCAGCTGCCTGGCACGGGGTGATGCAAGGCTCAAATCCTAAAGCAGTGCAATGCCCCAGTCACGCAGCGAGCCCATCACCTCTGTGCTGGCATGGCCATGCACCAGGGAGCCACGGGGGCTTTTTGTGACATTGCTGGGGGGATGGAGGAGGCTCTGGCTGTGGCAAAGGTGGGTCTGGCTTAGGAACCACAGGAATAGGGAAGGCACCATGTCTGGTTGCTGAAGTGGGACCTGGGAAGCTGCCTGCTCCTCGCGTCTGGTTGCTGCTAAGCCCTTACCGAAAGCCCTGTGCTGAGGCTGGAGCAAGTCCAGGCCAATATCTGGCCCTCAGGAAGGTCAGTGGGGTTTGTGCATTGGCCAGAAGAACAGCATGGGCTCTGGGTGATGCCCAGAGCTCCCCGGGAGGCAGGGCTGATGCTCCAGGGACAGGCTAGAGAGGTCAGCGTAAGTAATACTCCCAGCCCACCCCATGCACACGAGAATAAATCCTGCTGTTGTCTGGACTTACTGGCTCACTCCAGCCCAGGTCTGGTGGCAGAAAGATATCCCAGGTATGAATGTCCCAATCCCAAGCCTGCTCTGGGGTCCATCCCTGAGTAGCACTGGGAAACTCTTAAGCCATTCTCCTGCAGGGCCAGCAGTCCTCTTCTGTCCTCCCCTTTCTGCAGCTTGAAAGCAAGGGGAGGGCAAAAAGGGACAGCTTTCCTTCTGGGACAGGCAGTGTCAGGTATCGGAGGAGGACATCTCTGAGTGCTTGCTGCATCCCAAGTGTTTGGGCCATGGAGACTCCAGCAGGAAGGATAGTGCTGGGTCCTGCAGACAAGGCCCACCCTGTCCCTGCCATTAGATTGCAATAGACTTGCTGCGCCAGAGCAGGCAGACGGCAGTGACCACAGATGTCAGGGTGGTGACCACAAAGAGCAGGATGAGGGTGACCCAGTAGTTGTACAGCATGCTTTTGTGGGAAGAGGGCTCCTCCGCCGGGATCATGTTGGTGAGGTTCAGCATGTAGCCCAGGGCCCAGCCAATGGAGGTTTCTCCTGCCTGTGGAAAGAACATGGCATGGTCACCACCCCAGTCAACCCAGCTCCACAGGCCTCAAGAGACCTTCCAGGGACCACCTCAGTGCCAGCCCAATGGAGGAGAGGGGTGTGGGGGAGTCCACAGCACCCTGAGCTCTTGCTCGCCCACGGGTCCAGCCAGCCCAGGGACAAAGCAGTGACCATCCTGTGCCGAGTTGGGCTCATCCAATGGGAGCAGAATCTCATCCGTTCAGGCCAGTCCTGATCTCGCTGCCCATACCATGGCTCATGAAGGTGAGGGCACTTGGCAAAGGTGGGATCCTGCCCTGAGATAACTTCCCAACAAGCCTGAGCAAAGAGTTGTTTGAGATGTCTGGTGTCTTGAGGGCCAAGCAAGGACTGGAGGACCTGACTCTATGACCACCCTACAGTCAGCTCAGCTTGTTTTTTTTCTATCTCCCAGAAGATCCACCCAAAAACTGGGAGCCCCATCCTGCCCCTGTTCCCCGACATCTTCCCTCACATTGCTTGGCTCTTTCTTGGTGTGGGATCATCTCTCCTGCAGGGCTTTTTGGCCTAATTCCAAACAGATACCATGGGATGGGTATGTGTTTTGGTGTTACGCACCTTCTTCTGGAAGGCGATGTTGGGGAAGGAATGATTGCTGAAGTTGTAGCCTTTGGTGGTGAGCAAATAAACAAACATGCTGACAGCGCAGTAATCCGACAGTCTCTTCTCCAGCTTAGGGGCTTTCTGGAGCAGCTGAGTGGGGTGCATGGAGGGACAGAGAAAAGGGGTCAAGCCAGTGGTGTCCAGGCTTTGTTTCTGTGGCCTGAAGCTCTGGGTGGTTGCATCTGGCTGCCTAAGGCACTGCCCATACCCACCTGAGCCTCTCCTGGTCCCGTGTGGGAGCTGTGACCCACCCTCCCCCTACTCCGTGGGTGCCAGGACACCCAGCCCGCTCCAAAGGCTGCTCTCAGAGCCTGAGTGATGCCCCACACTAAGCAGCCCTCTCTTCCATGCTGTGCCCAAGGAGCCCACCTCGCTCCAGCTGGTGGCACAGATGGTCTTGGCAGCATCCTTCAGGTCGCTGGGCAAGTGCACAGGTGTCCCCATCACTGTCTGGATGAAGTCGACTGTGTAGAAGAAGGCAGAGAAGGCCTGACGGAGGAAAGGAGGCAGCTGTGGGACAGGCTGGGAGCAAACCCTCTCACTGTGAACAGCCGCTCTGACCAGTGTGGTGGGCACAAGCGACTGCCCTTGCAGAGCCAGGGGTCTGGCTTTGCTGCCACATGATGCTGGGGGGCCAGGGACACCTGTCCACCCAGCAGCCAGGCCACCACCCTGCTCCATGCCAGGACTTACGATGAAGTTTCCTGAAACCTCCGGCTGGAAAATGCCATTGAAGGAGCAGCGGGAGAAGGAGCAGGTGGTGAAGTCAAAGAGCTTGCTGACGTGCAGAGCACAGAGGCTCCCGTTCCCGGAGCCAACCACAGTGATGGTGGTGTTGAGGGCAAGGCTTGGCCTCTCCTTCTCCGTGCAGGGACTGTCATAGACACTGCTCAGTGACAGGCTCTTGTGGTAGCCCGTGGGCCAGCAGGGATGGGGGATAGTTGCTTGGTAGCTCTCAGCCTGCCGGAGAAGCAACACATGGGACACATGAGCCATGCCATAGCCCCAGCTCCCCTGGTGCTGCACGGCAGCCCTGGCACTGCTGCCTGCCTGCCTCCATTTCCCTGCCGGGGAGATGTGGAGGAGCTTGGGCAGCAGGATGCAGAGCTGGCAGTTGCCACAAGCATCTTGGGATGACTTGGGACATCTTGGCTCTGGCTGAGGGGTGCAACACTTTATGAAGTCGTGGGAGGAAGCCCCGGGACCATGGGAGAGGGTCGGGGGCAAAACCCAAGAATTGGCTGGAAAAGGTGTGCAGCCAGCCCCACGGGGCTGACCTAGAGCCAGTGCTGGGGGACACCCCTGTATAAACACCAGGGTGAGGGGGCAACCACGGGGAGATGACAGCCAGCATCCCCGTCAAGCACATGCTGGTACCTGAAGGAGCTTTGAGAGCAGCCGCTTGAGGACCTGGTCCCTTCCGTAGCAAAGGAAGCTGTGGGTGTACACTTTGTACGCCTGGCCATACAGCTTCAGCATCACCTCGTTTCTGGGGTCTTCGATGGTGTCCCTGGTCTCAAAGGTGATCTGTGTGGAAGCGCCCCCAAAGTCCATGGCCCCCAGGGTCTTCTTCTGGGGGTGGATCCATTCCCCGAGCCACCCGCGCTGAGCAAGGAAGATGAGAGTGGGCATAAGGATGTGATGAGCTGCAGGACAGCCTGGCCACCACAGCCATCCCTGCCAGGTGCTGCGCTCCCCTGCCCACCTTGATGAAGTTCTCCAGGAGGTAGTTTGCAGTGACCCAGCCGAAGACCCCTTCCTCTTCCCCTGACAGGATCTTTGCCCCCCGGAAATCGAAGGGGTATGACTTCAGCGTGGCCGCCACAGCGCTGAGGACAGCATCTGAAGCTTGCAGGTTCATGATGCTATGGGCCAGGCAAGAGGGCAGAGTGGCAGGGCTGCATGGGGTGCTGTAAGCAGAGCCCCCACTGCCCGCACAGCCCTCGGGATCTGGCCCCGCCGTGGCATGCAGAGCAGGAGGCAGGTGAGTCCTTGCCTGAGTACCTGTAGGGATGTCCCCCAAACAACCCCAGCTAATTCCTTGTCTCTGCCGGACAAGGAGCCAGGCAGCAGGGATGGCAGTGTGCTCCCTCCTCCTGAGCCATACCCTGTGGCTGGGGGAGGGGGGGACAACTCCCTCCTCTGTGTGGTTTTTGGGGCGTAATTATTCTCACTGCATTCCATCAGGCTGGCAATGGGTGCAGGGGGATTTTCATCCCGGCTAGCCAAAAAGACTGGGTGGGTTATCCCAGTGCTGGCCCCACACCAGCCCCTTTTCAGCCAAGGATGTGCTAGCTCTGCCCTGCAGAGCATCTCCTGCTCTGAAAGGCAGGAGCTACTCTGCAAGGGACATGGAGCTGGGCAGCTGGGAGGGTTAGGAGCTTCACCTGGCAAAGGGGAAGGACATTGCAGCTGTCCTTCACCATCTCCATCCCTGCCACGGGTGGAGAGATGGCAAGGTAGCGTGCCAGGGCCCCCCAGGCAGCGTTTAAGGCCAGGCAGCTGGCACAGCCAGGGCAAGCACTCACTTGAGCAGGCGCATGCCAGCCGTGGCACCCAGGTAGAGTGGGGTGCCTGCATGGTTCTCCTTGGGCACATCTCTCAGAGCCTGGTTCAGGCAGTGCACCAAGCTTGTCCCAGCAGCTGGAGGGTTGGAGCTGTAGCTGGAGATGCCGGGACCTGTGGAGAGGAAACAGCGTTGCTCCCTGCAGGCAGCAGGAGAATGCTCAGTGGGAAGATGTTCTATGGGAAGATGCTCAGTGGGCAGCGTTGCCCCTCCCAGGCTGTTGAAAAGGCAGGTGCTGCAGGTTTCTGTGGGCATGGAGCCACCCAGAGTCCCAGCCACATCTCCCTGCCCATGCCGCATCCCCCACTGGCTGACAGTTTGGGAAAGGTTGCTTAAATGGAGAGTGGAAAACCATCCCTTGCTCCTCACTGGGCTAGGCAGGGAGCTGAATTGTTTCCTGGTGGTTCAATGCATGCCAGGAAAAGATAAACCACAGGCATGCATGGCTGCAAGCCTTGGGGTGAAATGGGGGAGGTTTTGGGAACAGAGCTGGACCCCTTATAACACCTCACTGTGCTGGTAAATACACAGGGAGGCAGCTGGGCATGGCATGGGCATTCGCACTGCCACAGTGCCCTGCCTGCAAGGGATGTGACAGACCCCGCCACCAGCCACTGGATCCTAGGGACTGGGACAGCCCTTACCCTCCACATCGCACATGCTGTGCTCGCTGACCACCCCGGTGTCGTTCTCCTTGTCTGCAGGCCACTTGTAGACGAACATGGCTGTGTGGGAGGACCCGGCGTC
>VYZW01003512.1:0-43283 GCA_013401315.1 Balaeniceps rex | reverse complement strand
GGGGGGGGGGGGGGGGGGGCAGCGTGTCAGGCCAGAGGCAGGACACCCCCCCAGCTGCCCTAGGCCATCCTGAGGGAAGGCACTGGGGCTCAATGACCCACTGTGCACAGCTGGTCCTGCCCTGGCAGAGCCCTGCCCAGGAGCTTCAGGAGCATCATCTGGCACGGGCTTGAGCATCTTGCCCACACCTGCCTGCATGGGGCCCTGCCCAGCATGTGGCTGAGAGTGGGCGCTCTCCCCAGCCAGGGATACTGGCCACCCCAGGACGCCACTTGGCATAGCACAGGGACTCCAGCTTTTTGGGCATGAGGACCCTCTTGCCTCCTTGAGCAGAGACTGGGAGGCTCTCCCAGCCCCGGCTTGCTCCCGTCTCCCTGCAGCATCAGTCCCAGCCAGCGGGCATCTGTGCTGAGCCCTGCCGGGGTCCCTGGGACCAGCGGGGGTACACACACCTGGGAGTGGGCCCTCGGGGATGTAGCTTGCCAAAGAAGGGCAGCCAGGCACCTCGTTCCTCCTGCCCTTGTATGGCTCGGCCATTCTCCAGCTATAAATAACCCTGCTCCCTCCTGCCAAACAAGGTTACCCAGCTCCCAGGGAGGGGCCACCCTGTGCTGCCTTCAGCCCCTCCCGGTCAGACCCCTCTGCCTCACCCCCCCACCACCCACAGGGCGGCCTGTGCTGGCCCCCTCCGTGCCCCTGCTGGAGTTGCTTCATTGCCAGAGAGGAGGCTGTGAGTTTGGAGGGGGAAAGCAGCTGAGCATCTCTGGGGTGAAACCTCTTAAGGCTTAAACCTGGCTTGTACAAAGGCTCTGTCTGCTGCCTGCCCTGCCTGGACCCAGTTGGGACCCCTGGGTTGGGGCAGTCAGCCCCGCTCCCTGCCCAGCACCTGGGAGCCACCCCAGCCCTGCCTGGTGGGTGCCCCTGTCCCCATCCCTGTCCCCATCCCCATCCTTGTCCCTGCAAGCCACGAGCGGGCTCCAGCCCAGGTTGGGTTTTGGCCAGCTCAGGCAGCAGAAATAAAGTGTCAGGGCACAGGCAGGGATGCCTGGGGTCCCTACTTAGAGGCAACCCCCATTCCCACATGAACCCATGGCCCCACACCTGCTCCCCCAGTGAACCATTTCCAATGGGTGACACCCGCCAGCCTCCCCCAGCTCCCATTAAGTCAGAGGCTTGTCACATGCTCTGGGCCAAAAGCTACAAGCCAGCAGAGAATTCCCCTCTGTGGCCAGACTGGGGCCAGTGTGCCATGGTACTGGTGTGGGGGAGCAGCTCCTGGTGATGCTGAACACTGCAGAGAGGAGGAGGGGGGCTCTGACAGCCTCCGCCTGTCAGCTGCTCCAAAGCACAAAGCTGGGGAGCAGAGCTCCCAGTTTGGGCCGTTTCTGGGCTGGGTGCTTGGGGTCAGTGTCCCGGGCAGCCTTGGGGGGGGCTCTCAGCCCCCTCCCCTGCCCAGCATGCCACAGGCCATGCACCTCCTGGCACTGAGTGTCCCCTCCCCGTCCCTCCTCACCATAGCACCCTCTGCCTCGCCTGCCCACACCGGGGCCCTGTGGGCACCCCCTGTACCCCTGGATGGGCAATCACCTGCCAGGCACAAGCACAAGCAATAAAGGATGCTGAGTCTGCCCCAGCAAAGCTGCCTGTCTCAGGGGACACCTGCTGGCATGTCACCACCAGCTCCCACCCCATGGTCCTCTTGGCATGTCCCCTTCACTGTCCCAGCCCTTGCAAGTGGGTGCTGGCATCCCCAGCACCATCCCCTCCCTGGGGAAGGTCCCACCCCAGCAGATCCCCCTGCCTGCCTTTGCCACATGTGTGCCCACACACCCTGCAGCCACCATGCAGATGTCCCCGGTGTCCTCGCAGGGCACCACACCACCTCCATACCACCCCAGATATCACCCGGAGTGACATTAGCATTAGTAGGGTGACAGTGCCATCCCCAAAGGGAAAGCATCAACAAGTCACCCCCAGACCCGAGGCTGAACACAGCCGGGACCTTCAGGAGCAGTTTCCAGCCCCAGGATGACATGATGGGGGCTGTAGCGTGCAGAGGGGGACGAGGCTGGAGACGGGGATACCTATGAGGTGGCAGGGGCCAAGAAATGCTGGAGCAGGAGACAGCAAGGGTGACCTACAGCACCTGGGACACCCAGTGCCACACACCAGGGATGGGGACAGCCCAGCTGGAGCAGCGCTGGGTGTGCCAGACCAACCCCACAGCAGGAATGGACATGACCATGCGAGCTTGGACACATGGCTGGATCCAGGGTGGGTGGGGGAAGCCCCATGCGCCTGTGACAGGAGGAAACCTGGTTCAGGGGATTTCTTTCTTCCTTTGCCAGGGCTGACTCATCAGGGCCCTTCTTCCAGCCCCATGGAAAGCTGTTATGGGGGCGCACATGTGGGGTTGCACATGCACACGGGGGGTTGCACGTGTGGGGGGTGCACACTTGTAAGTGCACATGTGCATGGATGTGCACGCATGTATGTGTGCATGTGGTGTGCATGCCTGCAGGTGTGCATGTGGGCGTGTGTGTGCATGGACATATATGCACGTGTGTGCAAATTTAGGTGTGGAGGTGCGTGGGGAGGTACATGCACGTGGGTGTGTGTGCACGGGTGCACGGGTGGGGTGTACATGCACATAGGTGTGCCGACATGTTTGTGTGCACATGGGTGCATGTGTGTCTGTGCGTACATGCATTTAGATGGATGTGCATGTGTGGGTGTGTGTGGGCATGCATGCGAGTGTGCACCCATGTGGGCACGTGTGTGGTTGTGTGTGTGCCTGGGGCAGCCATGCTGCCTGCTCAGGCCCAGGGAAGCAGAGCATATGTCACTGCAGCTGCAGCTCTGCCACCCATGCAGGGTGGCCAGCAGCGAGAGGCAGCACCTGCCCCGCAACCAGGGCAAGCCCCGTGGGGAGGTGTCATGTTTGGAGTGACAGTGACACCACCAGGGCAGGTTGCAGAGCCAGCTGCCCCACGCAGGTGCATCCCGGTGCCCTTTGCTGCCAACAACTGTGAGTCAGGGTGGGGGTATCTCCTCTTAGATCCCAGTGTCCGGGCGGGCAGTGCCCGTCACTCCCAGGCGCGGGGCAGCAAAGATGGGAAGCAGCCCCAGGACTCGTGGGCAAAAGACAATCCGTGGGACGTTTTGACTAGCGGTGGCCTGGCCCCAGCAGCGAAGGCAGCAGCGCTTGGGCCCAGCCAGGATAACGACGTGCGGCAACATGAACCGCTGCAGCGCAGTGGGTGCTGCCAGCTGCAGGGAGTGCCCGGCACCCAGCCAGCCGCCAGCGCCACGGCTCGCTCCACTACATCACCCAGTGCAGAGCGAGCCGCCATGCAGGCTCAAGCCGTGGCCAAGCTGTGGGCTTGCAGCTGCTCAGGGGGCACAGGCTGCAGGGACCCTGCAGACAGGAAGCCCTGGGAGGGAGAAACCCAGCTGAAAGCCCATCTCATTAGTGATTTGCAGCACAAGCACTGCCCTCAGCTCTTCCAGCAGAGGTATCCTGCGCCTGCCAACAAGCGGGCTGGAAATGAGGGCTGGAGGGACAAGGATGCCCTGGCACGCTCCCATGCCGGCGCCTGGCTCCTGTCATTCCTCTCATCCGCCCCAGCACGCTCGGCTGCCAGCACCCCGGGGCTTGGTGGGGCCTTGCACAAGTGTTCATGGCCCTGGCCCCAGCCCGTGGGACAGTCCCCAACCCCAGCATCTCCTGGTGGCACAGGGATGACAGATTTTTCTAACAACAGGACCCCCTGACCACACTGATGATGCCTCAGGGCCAGGGGTCACGGGAGTCCCTGGTGTGGCCCCACTGTCCCCGTGCCACTCCCCAGCCCTGTGGGCTCTGCCCCACCGCAGCATCGCTCAGCCCAGCCCAAGCCAGGGCTGCTCAGCCCTGAAGCCCCTGCAGAGGGGATGCCGAGGGCGGGGATGTCCCCAAAGGCTACGGGGCAGCAAAGACATGAGTAGTGCTCAGGTCTTCTGGTGAGTTCGTGACTCCGCCCAGAAACGTCCCACACCCCCGGGGAGGAGGCAGAGGGGGACACTGAGAACTACCCAACTTGCTGTAGCCCGGCACCATGCCCTGTGGCCATGCCCAGGCCTCCAGCCCAAAGGCTCTCTAGGCAGCCTCACGGTGCAGGAGGGGCTCAGCCTGTCCCCACAACATCCCACCTCCCTCGAGGGCAGCAAGACTCGTGGGGCCCCCAGGTCTGCAGTGGGTTATGACAGGTTTCCTTCCTGCCGCAGCTCCCCCAGGATGGCTGGCAAGGGAAGAGCCCAGCAGGCTTTGTAACAGCCAGTGAAGAGATTTGCCAAAAGGAGAAAAAGGGTTGTCAAAAGAAGGCAACAGCTCCAAGCTGTCAGGCGGCAGTGCTATAAGCCCTGCTTCAGACCTGCGAGGGAAGGGGAACACCGCGCTCCTGGGACCAGTCCCTCCAGCAGTAGGATAACTAATCTGGGGTATTTTTAGGGCTATATTCCAAGCGAAGGAGCTGGAAAGGGAAGACGTGGAGCCATAGCTCTGCAGTGAACAGCACTATCACCGAGCAGCTGCTGCTAACGTGGACTGAGCCAGCAAGGACCATGTCTTGCCCAAGGCAGGTGGGGAGGACGTGTCCAGGGTCCCCCACAGCAGGACCAACCTCCTCTAAATCGTGTCTGCACATTTTGGGTTGAGTTAAACTAAGACAAAACTTTGCATCCCCAAAACAGCCCTGAGCTTTGTGCAAAAGCAAACCCCTCAGTGCCTGCCTGGAGCCAGCCCCACGGGAACAGGCACTGTCATGACACCAGTGCCGAGCTCCAGCAGGTAGCGCCTCACTGCACACACCATGATGGACCTCACGTGTGCGTGGCACATCCAGGGACGGTGCAAGACCGCAAGTCCCCGGGCAGAGCAGGGCCAGGACCCATGTGAGTGTTCAGGGATGCTCAGCCCCAAACTGCAGTGCTGCCTGCAGACTGTAAGGTGCTACCACCCAGAGAGAGAAGAAGCACAAAAAAGCTTAAAACTTAAATTTCTGGGAATGCATCTGGCTTAAAAGCAAAGCTCCAGCTTGGAACCAGGACGAGAAAAGGCTTCTCAGGCTGACCCAAGTGCTGCACGTATGGCTTTCAGCACCAATCTGCCTAATTCCCCCACGTCCAAAGAGACAAAATCCATTTTGAAACCAGCTATGGGCACTGCTCAATATGCCCCAGCACATGGCAATTGGTGGCAAAGAAAGAAATTGGTGGCATTGCTGCTTATACTAACAGCGGCGAGTATCATCTTGGCTAAACCAGCTTGTTTTCTCAAGCTAATCTTCATTACATCTGACAAACCTGGAGAGAAGGCAACACATCTGGCATTCAGGCTGGCTCAGAAAGTTTCCAAGCAAATCACTTGGGATGAGAAAAAGGGGGGTTTGTATGAACCATTTTCCAGGACAAGAGCCTGCTCCCCACGGAATAGCTCGGTCTGTCACCAAAAAAAATAAGAGCTTTTTAAAAC
This sequence comes from Balaeniceps rex, assembly GCA_013401315.1. NCBI lineage: Eukaryota > Metazoa > Chordata > Aves > Pelecaniformes > Balaenicipitidae > Balaeniceps > Balaeniceps rex. Next base: position 37,771 of record VYZW01003512.1, on the reverse strand, counting down.
AAAAGACTTGGGCTGCAAAAGAGTCAACTGGGGGATTGGCCAGCAAGAAGTTGGTCAGGAACTTCTTTCAGCATCTGAATTTACAATGAAAAAGAAAAAAAAGCAGCTTATTTTCATAGGGAAGCGCATTTCTCGCCTGGCAGCACTGGCTCGGGTGATACAGCTGGAGCCCAAGAACGCCGGGAGATGCTGGAGTGCGCAGGGGTGCCCCGTCCCCAGACAGAACCATGGGAGCAGATGCTGACACAGCTGCTCTGGCCTGGTGGGCTGCATCCAGACACACCACCGCTATTTTTCAGTGTGTCGAAAAGATTCCTCTCTCAAAGCGCAAGTCTGAGGTGCCGGGGATGGGCAGCCGGGTGTCCCTGCAGCTGGGGGTCTCGCTGCTGGCCTGGCAGTGCGGGCAGCCCCGTCCTTGCCCAGCCCAGCGGGGGCTGCTCCCTGCGACCCCACCCCGCAGCTAGAGGAACCCCCAGCCCCAGTGGCCTCCCATGACGCTGGGGATCTCCTGGATGCCGCAGCCTCTCCCGCACCAGGCACGCCGCAGATCGGGCTGCCCACTGAGGCTCCCCCAGCCCCAGGTAGCCCAGGCCGCCCCAGTGCCCGCTGTCCCCGTCCCCTCCGTGCCCGGTGCCCCCGGTGCCAGCCCTGCTCACCTTGAAGCCCGGCGGGCCCCGCATGTCCCCGGAGCCGAGGCAGAGCAGGGTGATGCCCAGGAGGCAGCCGAGGGCGAGGAGCAGGAGGACGGCGGCGACCCGGCGGGCCATGGGGGGGCCGGAGCAGAGGCAGGTGAGCGGCTCCGCGGCGGCTGCGGCGGATCCTGCAGCTCCTCCCCCCCGCCGCCTCCTCCTCCTCGCCCGCCTCCCCCGGCTGAGTCACCGCCGCCTCGGCCCACCCGGGAGGGACACCGGGCTCCGCCGGGCTGCGGGAGCCGGCCCCGGGCTGCGGGTCCCGCGTCTGCCCCGGCCCCGGGCTCGGCTNCCCCACCTCGGGCGTCACCGTTACCTCGGAGCTCAGCCCCACCCTGTCCCTCCTGCCCGGGCATATCCTCTGTCCCCGGGATCAGTCCCATCTTCTCCCCCCACCAGGCATTGTCCTTGACCCAGGACTCAGCCCCATCCTGCCCCCCGCATGGCATCACCCCTGCCCCGGGGCTCAGCCCAGAGATGGGTTTGGTAGGAGGTGAGAACACCCTGAACAACAGAAAAGCTCTGAGAAAATGTCTTACCTATCACAATTAACAGCTATGAATATATTACCCCTTTTAATCATTACAAGGATTTTGTGACAGCCATGAGGAGCCCAGACGTATATTGAGATTGGTTTTAATATGGTCACAAGTAAATAATGTATTGCGTTTCCGCATGGAGCAGTGAGCCAAGGAAGGTTGGGCGCCCGGCTCCAAGAAAGACATTTTGAGCTTGCTTACACAGAGGGATAAAACAGTGAACAAAATAATAAACAAGGAGATATCACCAAGGAGAGGAGGCTGAAGGAGAATGTGGCTTCCAGCCCAACTGGCTTGCAGGCTGGAGAGTCACACTTCAGCTCCTTGCAGCCTGCCTCACTTTGTTTTTTTTCCTTTTTTTTTTTTTTTGACTTGTTTTTCCAAAACAAGTCACTTTTTCTGCTGCTCACTGCTGCCCTGCACGTAGCACACATTGCACTAGTGCTGGGGTTTCTGCAGAGCTTCCTGCCCATTGCTGTGGTACCTGGGTGCAGAGGTGCTTGAGGTGCCCAGCCTGTGCCAAGGGCTTGTGGTCCGGGGGTCCTTGGTCCCAACGAGCCACTGCGTGCCACTAGAGTTGACAGCTGGGGACAAGTGCCAGTTTTGTCCCCCAGAGCAGTGACCAGCAGCAGAGTCTGGGGAAGAAAATGGCTACAAAGGGGCACAGAGAGTGACCCTCGCCCGGCTGGTGCCCATCACTGCAGTGCAGGGCTTCTCCGCAGGACTGCTGTGTTCAATCTGTGAGTGTTTGAAGGTGTGTCTACCTTCTCACTTCAATTCATTAAGCATTTAACCTCTAGAAAACCTGTGTCAATCAACTTGAAGACATTAATATACTGATTTATGTGAAAAAATTATTCCCCTTTGCTGCTGCTGCTAATACCATAGTCTTGTCTCTGAGGATTAGCAGAGCATCATTTCCACTGCCTTCCTGCACCACTGGTGACTTTAAGGCTCTTCTCAAGTTTCCACGGGGAAATGCCTGCCTATTCCTCTCTTCTTGCCACCCTTCAGTATTTCTGAAGCACTCATCTGCAACCCTCACAGGTGCAACCGCACCAGGGATTAACACAGAAGCAGAAAGATAATCTCTGGATTACACTTAATCGCTTTCTTAATAGCTGTCGAGCCTCCTGTTTCTCTTTTTGGCTGGACAAGCAGTGAGAATAGGTCTTCAGAGACTGAAAAGGAACCAAAAATCTCTTTTCTGAATGGTAGTGAGCAGAGACGAGGCTGGGAGAGCCCTGTGGGGGCAGGGGTGGTCCTTTGCTCCTCATCCTTATTTTGCTTTTGGGGCTTTGGAGCAAGCCCCTTTCTGGCAGGCGGTTACCTGGTGTGGTGGGACCCTCCTGCAATTTGAGTGGAGACGTAAGTGTCTTCCATACCTTGGTCTTGCACTGACTTGGCCACCTTGTTCCCATGTTGCCCGTATGTGGAATGGAGCAGGGAGTTTGCACCCCTTCCCAATGCAAGAGGGGCTGTTCCTCCTTCTCTGTAGGGGGTCACATTTGCCACCCTCTGCCTGGCCCCAAGGGGCGGTGGGGGTTGAGCCAAGATCCGAGGGAGCCTGTGCCCAACCCTGGCTGATCACTGGTGTCCCAGGAGACTCAACGTCCAGTGCAAGCAGGGAGGCACCAAGAGCTGGGACATGTTGGGCTGGAAATGCTCCCAGCCTCACAAGGGGAATAACAGCCACGTGAACCCACATATAGCCAGAGAAATATCTCCGTGATGGTACATTCAGGTGGGGAGCACACTGACACTGCTGTCCTGAGCTCAGCCCAGCCAATGTCAGGTGCTGGCTGCTTCAGCCTGAGCAAGGGGAGGCTCCCATAAGCAGCCATTTCTCATCATGCCCCATTTACAGGAGGCACCACTGGCAAGGAGAGCAGGGCAGGGAAGGGTGGCAGTGCCTCTGCCCACACTGTTCAGGCAGCCCAGCCCCTGCAGGGAGAACCCAGCCATATCCCCGGTGGTGGAGCAGGCACCTGCACTAAAGTGGCCATCCCAGGTGGGCAATGCCTGGCAAGGAGCATGAAATGAGCTACAGGCACGAATGAATTCAGTGGGAAAAAGAAAGCAAGGGTCAGTGAGGGCTTTTTCCACGATGGAAGATGGAGCACGGGATCTCCCAATGCCATGAGAAGGACAGCGCAGCTTTGTTTGTCCGAGGAAACCAGGGACATGTGGATTTTGGACGCCAGCAACACAAGGCTGGCAGAGATGTCACCTCTACGGGACTCCAGGTTGTGAAGCAAAGGATCTGCCTGAACGAGCAGGTTCAATGCACAAGCAGCTGCATGGGAGCCAGCCCAGCAGAGCCTGGTTGTCCTGCTTCCCTGTCACCTCTGTCATCCTGCCACCCTGCCACCTCTGCCAACCTGCCACCCTGCTGCCCTGCTGCCTCCCTGCACCCTGACATGTTGTCCTTGCATTGCACAGTAAGGCAGGGGTGGAGGGAGAGCACCACCAGGTCTCAGGGCCCTGTGCTGCAGCAGGCAGCAAGGCAGTCCAGAGCCTCCAGTGTCCCACTGTCCTCTCCCCGGTGCCATGTCTGCTCTTTGCCCTCAGCAGTGCAGATGCAGGAGCTCAGGAGGCCCAAGGGCAAGTGTTTCCAGGCAGCTGTGCTCAGGTGGGTGAATACCCCACTCAGCAGCTCAGCTATGTCCTGGAGGCATCACTGACCCTAGGCAGGGGTCCCTGGAGGAAGGTGCTGGTCCTGCTCTCTGCAGATCACATTGTCATTTTAACTGCTCCCAAAGCAGCCAACAATGGCCCCCAGCCTGCTGGGCTCAGGGGATGTGCAGCCTCTGAGAAACCTGCTGGAAGGCCATGTAAAAGGGGGACGCTCCCCCCTGAGCACCATCCTAGAATCATGGAATGGTTTGAGTTGAAAGGGACCTTCAGAGATCACCTAGTCCACCCCCTGCTGTGGGAAGGGACAGCTTTCTCTAGATCAGGTTGCTCAAAGCCCCATCCAACCTGGCCTTGAACACTTCCAGGGATGCGGCATCCAGAACTTCTCTGGGCAACCTGGGCCAGTGTCTCACCACCCCCATTGTAAAACATTTCTTCCTTATGTCCAATCCAAATCCACCCTCTTTCAGTTTAAAACCCTTGCCCCTTGTCCTGTCACTGCAGGCCCTGGTAAAAAGTCTTTCTCCATCTTCCTTATAAGCTCCCATTAAGTATTGAAAGGCCACAATAAGGCCTCCCTGGAGCCTTCTCTTCTCCAGGCTGAACAGCCCCAACTCTCTCAGCCTTTCCTCATAGGAGAGGTGTTCCCCCCCTCTGATCATTTTTGTGGCCCTCCTCAGGACCCACTCCAACAGGTCCATGTCTTTCCTGTGCTGGGGACCCCAGAGCTGGACACAGTACTCCAGGTGGGGTCTCACAAGAGCGGAGTAGAGGAGCAGAATCACCTCCCTTGACCTGCTGGCCACACTTCTTTTGATGCAGCCCAGGATATGGTTGGCTTTCTGGGCTGTGAGTGCACCTTGCCGGCACATGTCCAGTTTTTTGTCCACCAGTATCCCCAAGTCCTCCGCAGGGCTGCTCTCCATCCATTCAGGGTGCCTCTGTCCCTGGGGGGTGAGATTTTAGGGGGTCTGCTTTGACAGCAGAAGGGACAGAGACCCTCAGCATGACCAGACACTTATGGTAACATCAAATAACCATATAATCAATCAGATGCAGCAACAAGTTCCCCATGATTTAATGCCAATTTTGCATGCTTAGAGCCTGTGTATGGGGTGTCACCTCCATTACAGGGCCAAGGCAGAGAAGGACCAGGCGTACCTGTGAGATGTGGCACCGTAAGGGGTCCCAGAGGAATGGGTGGATGTCACAGGCGAAGGGGGTCCAGATCCAGAGCCCAACTCCCAACTGTGCTGGTGCCTTTACTCACCCCATACCCGGCTAAGCACCGAGAGCTTGGTCCCAGGCAAAGCTGAATGAGGATGTGCCACCAGCACACCTGAGGCATCTGCAGGCTCTTGGCATGCATTTCTACATCCCCTGCAGCTGATGTGGACACTCCTGCTCAGCGGTGCAGGGGAGGTTTTCCTCCCCCCGGCTCCAAAGAGAGGTGCAGGCACAGGCTCCTCAGGAAAGACAGGTCCTGGTGGCAGCCCTGTCCCAGCTAGGCAACAAAGCCTGTCCCCTCACTGGGGAACTCACAGGCAAAATATTCACTGGGGACAAAGTGCAGGTGGGGAACAAAGACGAGAAGGTGGAGAGTGCGTTACTCGCCCAGCAGTGCGGGATAGCTGCTTTCCCGGAAAAAGGAGAGAGGTTTTTCTAATCTACCTCTTCCCACAAAAGCATCTGACATAGGGCCACCTGGGGGAGGGCTGCCTGGGTTGAATGAGTGATTAGTGGAGAAACTGGAGCAAGAAAAGGGACTCACTGGCTGGCCCTGGGGGGTGGTGCCTGGGGCTGGTGGGATTTGCTGGTGGTGGGCTCAGGACTTCTCAATGTCTTCATTAAACATGGATGAGCACATCTGGGAGCACTGGTGGGCGGCACTGCAGCTCCATATGTGATTGGGAAATAACAGGAAGAACAGAATGAGCCTGGAGTCACTGCAACGGGCCGAGGTCCAAAGGGAGTGATTAGGGATAGGGCTTTTTGCTCTCGTCTGCAAGCTCCTTGGCCAACAGCAAGTGCAGGGGAGATGCATCCACGGCCATTCAATAATCTTGGGATTAGGATGAGCCCCCAGCATGGACCAGCCATGAGCAATGTACAAGCAGTCCCACAATGCACTCAAGAGCTGCTAGAGCAAAACACTGATCTCAGCCTTGATGGGAGCCCCAGGGTGGTCCTGACCTGCTCCTGAGGCAGCACAGAAGGACAGCGGGTGCCACAGTTACTCTTCAGAGACACCCAGGGCAAGGAACAGCAGGCAGAAAGAGGGGCTGGTTGGAGAACAGTATGGTCCCTGTGGCAGCCAGCAGTACATTCGGGATGGCATGAGGCTGCGAAGGTATCCCCAGAAGAAGCACAGCCCCTGTCTGCCTCACAGGCAGCTCTTGACCAGTGCGTGAACGAGGGATGAGGGCAGGGACTTGCTCCTCAGTCATGGGCTGGGCTGAGACTGCTCACAGGGCCATGTGCTGTCATCCATGGGAGGGAGAATCCCCCAGCCCTGCTCTCAATCCCAACCCTAACCCCAATCCCAATCCCAATCCCAATCCCAATCCTGCGTGGGAGCAGCACTGGACCCACAGCCAGGTGGAGGAGCTGTAACCTGCTCCCAGTCCCCAGGGCCACATGGAGCCCAGCCAAGCTCTGCAGCTCTCACTGGAATCAGGACCTGGACTGACCCAACATTGCAGACTCGGCTGAGAAATCAAGTGTATTTTTCAGAGACCGCAGGCCAGTGCAAGCCAGCCACCCTGCCAGCCCAGAGCTGTCCCTTCCCCAGGGACCTCCAGGCAGATTGAACCCTGCACCAACTTGGGATCTGGTATTCCCAAACTGCTGGTGCTGGTGCTGACTCTCTCCCCAGTGTTTCGTTGCCTTGCATGGAGGAGTCCCAAAATTGCACAGGGTACTGGAAAACCTCCCAGCAGCCTGTCCTGCTGGGGAGATGCATCCCTCAGCCCAGAAGAGGTGTGTCCAGCTGGAGCCAGAATGATGCTTTTGGCTGGGGTGCGCCCACCCACATCTCCACCTACACGGTGTCACCCACATGGCGAGAGCCAGACCAGGTCTGGCCAAGGAGTGAGCACCTGTTGGGAATAGCTGGGGGTGCTCACACTGGTCCCAGCACTGAGCAAGCATGTAAGTACATGCATGCAAGGCATTTTGGGGTTTTTTTTGAGTCTGTGGGCAACAAGGCTGCAAATTCAACCAGTGTGTCCACTGGTAGAGGAGAAAAATAAGGGTGTGCAACAAACCAAAGTGTGACTGAGGGCAGCTCCCTCTGAGCCAGTGGCTTTGCCTCTACACCCTGCGGGTGGTAGCTCCCTGATGCACTTGAGCCTTGGCTTCAAGCCCAGAGCTTTTCTTCCTACAGGCACTGAAGGACTGGAAGGATCCCAGTGTATCCAAGGCTATAATCCCACCCCTGGCAAGGATGCTTGCCTGGAAGGAAGATCAAACCCAAGCACAAGTCTCCATTCTTGCCTTACTTTCTAAAACCAAGGCAGCATTTCTGTTTCCCAAGGCAGCATTTCTGTGATGCCAGCCCAAGGGGGGCTCCCACGGGCAGGGATCTGCTCCCTGTTGCCCAGGCACCAAAGCAGCCAGGAAATAGGTGGCTTCTCCTGAAAAGCCCCACCGGTTTCTCCTGGCTGCCTTGCCAGGAGCCCTCTTGTGATGGGGCAGATGGCAGGGAGGTATCCGGCCACAGGCCAGGCATTGCAGTGAGGAGCCACCGTGGGCTGGCAGGCATCCTGTGCCGTCAGCTCTGCTCACGCGGCTGTAGCATGGTGCCTGACGAGCTGTTTCCCCAAGCTCATGGTACAAGACTACAGATCCCAGTGCGGGACACAGGACCCGCTGGCAGAGCACCCTTCCCCCACGCTGTGGCCCCAGGGCAGAGGTGTGCTGACATGCGGAGCCCCAGGGCCATAGTCACATCCCACTGGCTCCGCAGCTGACTCACCTTTCCCTAAACCTGTGGGACAGGGTGCGTGGGCAGGAGGGAAGCACATAACATGAAGGAAGGAAGCACCACGCACAGACCCATGTGGGCAGCCTTGCCCACAGGGCTGATCTCTGTCCTCAGTGTGAGGGAGGGAACAGTGGTGGGGTGGGGACAGAGCTGGCAGAATGGAGGGGGAAATTATGTTCTGCTTGGAATAAAGCAGGCAACTGTTCGTCAGTTTTCTTAAAACTGGCCAATGCTACCCAGGGCCTCCAATCACAAGCGAGAAACCACATCTGAACAAGCAGGGGGCTGTTGGGGGCAGCTGTGTGGGACTCCATGCCAGGGCTGCTGCTCAGCTTCCCAAGGTCAAGAGGTGAGCAGGACCATGGGGCTGCTGCAGATGTGAGCAGCACAGGAAATGAGCTGCTGTGAGCAGCAGCCGGCATCAGTACAGGCAGCGGGGCATGGAGGGGAGGGGCATGGGCGTGCCCATGGCCATGCCTCCTCCACCTGGGGTGGATGCAAGCACTGCAATCCACTTTCCCCCAAAACCCACACCACTTTCTGACTGGAAGCAGTCTTTTATTCCCCAATTATCTACATTTAACCCAGTTGCATGAGGGATGTTGCCCCTTGAAGGTCCAAACAAGACCTGTTTCTCCATTCTCAGCTATTGCGTTGATCGCCAAGAATTCAAGTAACCTGGAGGGATGTGGTTTGTGTTAGCATCTCTCCATTTTTTGCTCTTTTCCCATTGCTGTTACATGGAGAAACTCTCTGCTCTGAGGTTCCCTCAAGTCCCTAGAGGTGTTGGGGACAAAACTAACATTTTAGGAGAACTTGAGCGCTGGGAAGGCTCTGTGCATCCACCGCCCTCCTGCTGTGCCACAGTTCAGGAGGTAGGAGCATCTCTTTTAGGACATAAGGCACCTCCCCATCACCATCCTGCAGCTATCCAGTGAAGTGACACTGCTCCAGCACCCCTTTTCTGAGCTCTGGGAAGGGATGTGGGAAGGTGTCAGTTCAGCCCAATCCCCTTTTGCACTGAGCAAGATAATTTTGCTTCCCTCTGAGGCTTGCAGTCAGTTTTGAGGACCAGCATCCCATGGAGGGTTCCCACTTGCAAAGGCATAAGCATGTCCCCCAATGCTCTTGCGCAGTGCTGTCCTGTCCCAGGGTGACTGCTCCTTCAAATCCTTGGCATCAGAATATGCTTGCTTGATCCAAGACCTTACACTGGGAACTCAACCTGAGGGAAAGGAGACGTCTCTCCTCTTCTTTAGCAGCACTTTAATAAAAACTAGGTTCCCAATGCAGGCTGGGGCTCCCTGGTGGCTTCCCCACAAGGCTGGGGACGGCCAGCAGAGCTGTCGTGCAGCATCCCATCCTCTCCCCATGCCACAGTCCTTCTGGGGAAAGCTCTGCGCCAGGAAGGCATCTCATCTGGACTCCTGGCCCTGCCAATCCCTTTTCCTACCATTTTCCAGCAGGAACCATGAAAGCAGCCCCAGCACAGTGGCTCAGAGCCCTGCACCTGTGGGTGCCCCCAGCCCAGGGCAGTCCATTGTCAGACCAGCTGCTCGGCTTAGCAATCTCTAAATTTAAGTGTATCAGTAGTGTTGTTTCTCACCCTAATAACGGAGTTTCCTTTTGATAGATGGTTACTGTCTCTGTGTAAAGGCACACAGCCCTGAGGATCACCCACCAGCCAGAGGGCATGTTTCCTGTCCTTTCCGCATGCCAAAATGCAACAAGAAATCTTTGGAGAGCCGTGTCCTCTGCTGGAGCACCAGGGCTTGCTCCAGCCCCAGCTGAATGTGACACTCTTTCTCTTTCCAGCCTTAGTCCAAATGGCATTTTCCCATCCTCTCCCCACCAAACTGATGCGTGGGCAGACAAAGCCTTCCCTGCCTGGTGTGCTTCCAGTGTACAGCCCCAGATGGCTAGAGGGCACCCATGCTGGTCCCAAGACTGGGAGAGCATCCTTTGTTCCAGATCAATGACTTCCCACTGTCACACTGCTGACTTGGCTGCAAACCTGCTGCACTGCCCAGCGGCCCCAGGACTCAGCTCCGAGTGACCTCGGCAAGCCATTTCTCACATGCTCCCAGGGCTCTGAGTCCTTGGTGGCCAAGGGAGGAGCACAGACCCCCTCTGAAGGGGGGCACTGGGGAGGTCATGGGCTGTCATTATTCCTGCCTCAAGCTGTCACCACTTCTGGCAGCGGGGACCCCTCGGGTCCAGCAGAGCAATGCCAATGTGATGGCACAGGCATGACAGATGATGGCACAGGCAGGTGATGGCACATGCAGGACAAATGATGGCACACACAGGACAGACTTCATTTCCCACCACCGTGGCAGGGAGGGCAGCGCGAGGCACCCGGAGCAGCCTGGGACATGCCTGGCTGGCTGCAAGGACCTGTTTGCAGGGATGGCAGCAAAGGGACCTGCTGCAGCACAAGGGCAGGAGAGCAGGTGCTGTGACCCTTTGGCCAAGGCTCAGCCAAGAGAGCCCTTCCTCTCCCATATCACTTCCCAGCCCTTGGCAGCTGCTCTGGGCTGCCTCCAGGCAGCAGGCCTGCCTGCCCCCGCTGCCCAGGCCCTGCAGGATCCCAGCCCAAAGCCACTGACATCTGGGCACCGGGTAGAAGAACTCTCCCAGCTGCTGATGGCTCCCACTTTGGGCAAACACCGCTGTGAGTATGCTTTCCTGGAGACACTCCCTCTGCATCCACCTCCCAGCAGCCCTCCAGCACGGGGCTCATCTCCTCCCGGCAAACCCAGTGCTCCCCAGGGCTTCCTGGGAGAGCAGGGACGAGCTTTGTAGAGCCGCCGTGAAATCACCAGTTACTGAGATCAGGCTGTTGAACTGATCCATACCCAGGCCAGGGAATTAATCAGCTTTAATCAATTTATTAAATCAATTTTTTTCCATATTTAACCCTCCTGCTTCACCACCATTGCCCACCCTGGGGCCTATCGTATGAACCCTCCTACTGAATTCCTGGTGCACCCCTGGCTCCCCCATCTCTCTTTAGGGTTTTTTCTCAAATGACTCAAAAATGGGAGTCAGACAACCCCAAATCCTGAAATTTTAAAAAAGAAAGTTTGTGAGCTGCAGAGATTTTCACGGTTACACTTTTCAGTTTTTGCATGTAACTGCAAAACTGGACTTTTATTTGTCTTTCAGGGAGAACTGGAGCTTCTGAGCTCATCGTGGGATGAGCTGCAATTTGAGAAAATCATGTGCTGTGAAGCTCTCAGAAGCCCTCAAGAGCCTCATTCATTTCCTCTTCCTCCATATGCTACAAAGCAGTACGATTTATGAGCAGTTGAATGCTCCTGAGGATGCACAGGGATCTCTCCAGCTGCAGATGGACATCCTCAAATGCACTCCAGTGCTGCAGGTTACCTGTTCCTGCCCCAAAACAGAGATATCTCTGTGGGTCTTCTTCAGGCCACTTCAGGAAGGCCAGCTGCGTTGGTGCAAACCTCTGAAAAATGAAAAGAGAGTTGCTTCAGCATGAAGCAGGTCAGGGACTGTTCCACATCCCCCGCCTGGCCTCCACGGTGCAGCATCTTGCTTGGCTCTGGGAGCATGCCAGCTGGCAGCAGGGCCTCAGCCTCAGTGTGGGGTGCAGCCTCCCTTCTTCACTAACATGTGCAAAATATTTTTAAGAAACATGGTCCCACGAAGGATGTTATATGCTGCAGGACAGAAGAGCAAGCAGGACCCATGCCTGGGGTGTCACCAGTTAAACATAAGTCCCTGAAGCTGAACTGGATTGCAGAGGTGATGGAGTCAGGAGAAAGGAGATGGAGAATAGCTATGTCCTGCGATGATCTCTGAGGCCTTCAGGGCTGCTAATGCTTCACTCAAAGCCACTACCCTGCCCTTTTAAGATATGTTTGTGCTTTGTAACTGGGACAAAAGGAAAAGAAAAACCCACCCAGGTTCATTTGTGGGAAGCTGGCAGTGCGACCTCCAGGTGCTTCTCTGTGCCTGCGGGGATGAGGTCATGCCAGGGAAGGGTGTGGGAAGAATGCTCTTCCCACCTTAAGTTCAATCCTGCTCTCAGGTTTCAGCAGGTGACTTGGACAAAACTACTGAGTGCAATTTTTCCAGCTTCAGCGGGATTTTGCCTTTTTGTGGGGTGGAAGAGCAATCATCACTTCACATGCTGCTGATGGGAGCCGCAGGAAGACACTGCCCTGCCGCGGGGAAAATCTTTCCTTGCTGGAATGATTTTTTCAGCCTGAAGTCCCCGGGCAGGGCTGAAGTTAAACCCTCAGCACAGAAAAATAGCGTTTTGCATGAGTGTGAAATTTGGCAGAGACCACGGGTGTGGACAGCTTGCAAAGGCACACTTGGCAGCCAGCAGCTGCTTGTCTCCTTTCCGAGGAGCAGCCAGTGAGGTCCAGCTCCTGAAACACACCCTGTGCCGGGTGTTAGAGGAACTGCCCAAGCTGGTGAGTCCTCAGGAGAGCCAAAACCAGCCCATGCATGTGGAAAGCTGCTGCCAGGGCAGAAATGATGCTGCCTGGTGTGCGTCAACCAGATGGGAGCTGTGCAGAGGCTGGTGTGGATGAGCGACTACATCCTGCTCCCAGCGCGTCCCCCCTCATGCCAGGGGGACATCATGTCCTTGGGACTGCACTGGGTTTACATGGCAAGGTTTTGGTAGCGGGGGGCTGCAGGGGTGGCTTCTGTGAGAAGACACCAGGAGCCGCCCCCATCTTGGACCCAGCCAGCTCCAGCCAGCTCCAAGGTGGACCCACCACTGCCCAAAGCCGAGCCCATCAGCAAAGATGGTGGTTCCTCTGTGATGATGTATTTAAGAAAGGGTAAGAAATGCTGTGCAGCAGCTGGGAGAGATGAGTGAGAATACGTGAGACAAACAACTCTGCAGACACCAAGGTCAGTGAAGAAGGAGGGGAGGAGGTGGTCCAGGTGGTGCAGCAGAGATCCCCCTGTGGCCCATGGGGAAGACCATGGTGAGGCAGGCTGTCCCCCTGCAGCCCAGGGGAGTCCACGGTGGAGTAGATATCCACCTTGCAGCCCATGCAGGACCTCACACCTCCACCTTCCTGCAGCGGGAGCCTGCTCAGCCTCTGAGGGCTGGTTTGAGAGCCAAAATGCTGCCAGGAGCCTGTCTGGCTGCCACTGCGTCCTGCCCCCACCTCGTCATATAGGAAGGCTTGCATGTGCCTTGTAAATGATTCAGCTTCCCTTTCTGACACCCCATACATGCCTCTGTTTGGAAGCGAGCCCCACGATCGGCACTTTCAGTTCTCCTGTGAATACGTGGGTGCCTGACCACAGCAGGACTTCCACAACTGGGGCCAAGCACAGTTGCCAAGCAGCTGCCATGTCTTGGTCAGTGCCAGCCAGAGGTACATGGGTCCGAGATGGAGACCCTGAGCCCTGTCCCTGAGCATGGAGCTCAGGCTCCTCTTGCCACCCCGCCAGGACTGTTGCGCCTGCAGGGCGGGAGGGCAGCTCAGAGGGAAGAGGATGGACACGGGGTCCGTGGCTTCAGCAGTGGGTGTCTGTGCAAGGAGCCACGTTTCCAGTATCTGGAGTAACTGGGGTCCCCTGGGAGTCACCAAGCAGCTCGTGGTGAGGAGCTCACCGGGGAACCAGGCACTTGCTTGGACCATGGCTGGCACACACCTCTCTGAGCAAATGAGCCTGGGAGCAGGCAGCAGTAACACAGCTGTGATGTCCCCACTGTCCCCTCCTGTCACCCAGCAGTGTCCAGGGATGAGGAAGATGACAGCAAGCATACGTGAGACTTCCCTTGAGCCCTCTCCCAGTCTCCAGCTATTTTCAGCTCGGAGGATTTCCTGAGCCAGGCATGATTTCCTGATTTCTCTGTATTTACACCCTTCAGTAGATCCCTCCTCTTTGAACTTGTCAAAAAAACTCCCTTTGGGCACAGGCAAACCTCCAGCATCAGCACCATCCCTCAACAAGGAGCTCCTGCCACACCAGCGTGGAGAACTGACTGCTTCAGATTGGGTTGAATCTGGCTCCCATCTTCACCTCATTCATGCACTGGAAGAACTGGTGGCTCCATCCCTCTCTGGCCTCTCCAGGGCAGTCCTAGGTTTCCAGACACCCAGTTGTATCTTCTCTGGCCAGAGGGTCCCATCCTGCTCAGATAGGGAGATCCCTTCCCACCGGCGTTTCTCAGAGACCCTATGGCCACCATGATGCCTGCAGGCAGGGCTTATCCACCCCTGCTGCCCCTTATGCCCCCACCGCTTCTCACACACTGCCCTGGGTGCATCCTGGGGGGCAGGGTCAGCCCCTCACGGTCCTTGCTGCTGCACTGACTGCACTCTGTAGCCAGTTCCCACCCTGCATCCTGCCTGGGGATGAGCAGGACATTCACCATGCGACAGAGGTACGCCATTATCCCGCAGGCAGGCCCAGACCTCTTGGATTTTCCCTCCAGCAAAGTATTTTCCATTGCATTTAAAAATAAAATCCCAGAAATAAAAGCTCAGGCTAGTTTTATACCCGGCCTGTTTTTCCCAGGCACCTGCAGGATGAGGTGCCTCCCCCAGCCTCACACAGTGCAGGTTCACCCCGCAGCACAGACAATGCTCACACGGCCGGGGTGGTGTCAGACATGGACAGGGGTGCCTGGGTGGATATAGGGTGTGTGGGTGGGCTGGAGTGGAGGATGTCGAGCCCAAACAGAGTCTGTTGCCCATGGAGGGGCTCCTTCCTCTTTGCCTTGCTGGGGAGCCAGGAACGGAGTGGGGAAGGTGGGGGGCTCAGTGTGCAGGGCTGGGAGCACAACTTGGTGTGATGTGAGCACGGTCACAGTGTGAGCACAGATACAGTGTGAGGATGGATATGGTGTGAGCATGGACATGGTGTGCACGGCCCCAGGACAGCCTGGCACAGCTTGAGTGTGTACACCCGCAGCTGTGCTGCTGTGCCCATGCCTGTGCCCATGTGTGCAGCCACAGCAGGGGGTTTCTCCAGCGGTGCCTGAATCCCCGAGCATCTGACTGGAGCAGTGCCATGAATGCTGGCACACTGGTGTCTGTGCCGGTGTCTCTCCCCTGGCAGCCCCCCCATCTGCCTGTCATTTGGGGGTGTTTGTTAGTGCTCTCACAGGGTCTGCTGGAACATCCCAGCGGCTCTCGAGCTGCAGCAGTGGTCTGCAGTGCCATGCCCGTGGCCAGCCTGGGGTGCCTGTCACAGCCTGACACCAGCACACATCCGAGACAGAGAAAGGCCACCTCCCAGCCCTGCAGCTGGGCTGGCAGCTGGAGGGATAGCAAAAGCTGCCCTAGTCCTGAAGACATTACCCAGCGAACGGGTGCCTCCAGCCAGCATGGCCCCTGTGGTCGCAGCAGCAGGAACTGGGTGCCAGCCTGGTTTGTGAGAGGCAGGAGGGGCCCAGGGGGTTAGACACCTGGGCACGGCACCTGGGAGAACAGCTCCTGTCTTGCAGACCCACATCCTGAGTCTGCCACAAAAACGCCCTGTGAGCGGGGACAGCTACTGATCCCACTGAGAGGCAGGAGGAGGAAAAGCAGCTCACGACCCAGGGAAAATGGTGGAAATGCCTGGAAAAGCCACAGGGAACAGAGATGGGCCCCAGGGCAGCACGGGCGGGTGGGCTTTGAGCTCCCACTCTCTCCAGGGCATGGTGCAGCCACAGTGGGAGCCATACCTGCCCTTGCAGATCCCACATCCACAGCCATGCTGCAGGACATGAAGAAACTGGGGCGTTTCTGTTGGCGTCTGATCCTGCCATGTGAGCTGCTCCCAACCTCGCACCCCTAACAGCCCCAACGGCTTTGCCTTTCTTCTTAACCAAATAAAGTTTTGCAATATTTAGGTTTTCACAGCTCCTTTGGTTTTGTAAGACCGGGCTCCCACTAAAGGCGGGCTTTGCAGGGGAAAGATGGGAGTGATGAAGGCTGAGGACCCTGGAGAGGAATAAATGCCCTCTCCTAAAAGTATTGTTTACAAAAGCTTCTTTTGTTTTTTTTTTTTTTTTTCCCTAATTTCATGATTTTAGGAGTGCCAGGGAGATTTATGACTTTCTCGAAGTTGGCAGTGGTGCAACAGCCTACTCATCAGAGGAAAATGTGAAAAATGGCTAGGCCAGAAAAAACCCCTTAGGATTTCGGCCAGAGAAGCAAAATGAGAGCTGACATGTCTAGCTGTCCCTGGCAGTACAGAGCATGGAAAGCTGTGGGGATGAAGCTGTCCCTGCAGACCCCACCAAGAACCCCACCAGGATTAGCCAAGCGCCTCTGGCTGCCCTGGCCACAGGGATGCCAGGGATGCTACCAGGGTGCTGGGCTCATCCATCCCCATGGGACAAGCCCAGCAGCCTAGCACAGAGCAGCAGCCGCTGGTGCTGCTCAGCCATGTGGCCACTGGTGAGAAGGCGTTTGCATCTGAGCAGGAGCATCAACACCAGGATGTCTCTCATAAACCCAAATTATTCTCTTCCTAAGCCATCAATATTAAATATTTAAAGATGAAATCATTAGATTATTTGGTTATTATCTTCCTGGCCTATGCAGCTGAGCTCTCTCCAAGCTGGCAGGGTCACATCCCTTGCAGAAGACGGGGTGCTGAACCCAGATCCCGGCACGGCTCCTGTCCCATCCTGAAGGGATGTCCTATCTGCCAGTGAGACCAGGTCTCCCCCGCAAAGTGTTTCAGCCTGAGAACTAATGGAGGTTTTGGAAGATTTTAAGATCTAATGAAGATTTTGGAAGCATCCCAAAGAAGTGGATGCTTTCCGCACGGCAGAGCTCATGCCAGGAGTACCAGGATGGGGCCATTTCTCTGTGTGCTACTTAGAAACGGCTTTTCCATTTCAACTGACCCTAAATACAGCAGAAGGAAAAAGGAACGTGGGTTTAAAAAGCCCAAATTGAACTCAAACCAATGCAAAATATTTTCATTTTGGGCTAAAAAAACCCTTGGGGGCTGAGGCAATGTCTTTTGGGTTGCTTTGTTTAGTCAATAGGACAAAAAAATCCTGTTTCTTTCCCAGTTTGACCAGTACCATGTGGGAGCTGTTCCTCTTCAGCAGGGATGGAAAAGGCATTGTGGTTTGAGAGCTGCTCAATGCCTCTGTAGAAATGAAGCAACGCAAAACCCTGCGCAAGACCCTGCGGACGGGAACATCGTGACTGCAGGCAGAGCCTGACTGCACCCGCAGCACCCACCAATGCTCAGCCCTTCCCCGCCAAGCCCGGTGCTGCTTGTGGCATGACTCACCTGGAGCTTCCCTTCACGCCCCCCAGCACTTAGAATCATAGAAAAGTTTGGGTTGGAAGGGACTTCCAAAGATCATCTAGTCCAAATCCCCTGCAATAAGCAGGGACATCTTCAACTAGATCAGGTTGCTCAGAGCCTATTGCATCACTCTGGGGATCCCAAGCAGTAAGTACAGACAAATATTTTGCCATGCCGGTGTGTGCCGCAGCACAAGGGGGAAAGTCAGCCCACACATCTGGTGCACACTCTCAGTACGGTGCAGCCGGATTTATTTCCCTTGTTCCCCTCCATTGCAAACCTGCCCAGGTTGCCTACCCATGCTGCTGCTGCCTGGTTCAGGTGTCTGCCAGGACCACAGTGGTGTGGTGGGGAGGAACCCAGGGCTGAGACGGAGCAAAGTCATATCACTTGTGACACCCTCCTCACAGGCAGTGGGAGGTATGGCGCCTGTGTGGGGTTTAGCAAGGCCTGACCAGCACCAGTCCCTCCACAGCAGCTCTGTCCTCACCAGCAAGGAGCTGGCTGGAGGCCGTACCTGGGGACATGGGTCTGGGGAGCTCAGGCTAGGACGCCCACCTTGCATTGGGCAATTGCCATTGTGTCTGACCTCTGCCCTGGGGGTTCACATCTGTAGGACACACAAACATGGCTGTGGCCATGACCCTTGTCTGGGGGAGGCTGCAGGATACCTGGGTGCAGGCACGGCAGGCAGCCCTGCCTGCCGTCTGGTTCTTGGCAGGAAGATTTGATAATGGTTTCTTTTTTTTCTCCTCAAGGAAAAGGGCCAGGGGACACCCCTACAGCCACCACGTCCCTACCTGGTCTCTTCTTGGGCTTGTAGACATCCCCCAGACCTCCTCCATGTGCAGGAGATCATTTTCAGCAGCCAAAAGAAACCAAACCTGCCTGCCTGGACCTGCCCGAGGACAGGGTGTCCCTGGCTGCCCACAGCAGGGGACAGCAGATTTGTGGGGTCCCTTGGACCCTTGCAGGGATGCCGTGGGAGGGAATGGGGAGGCACGCACCCAGGAGAGGCTCCGGGGCAGCAGGACTCACTGCTCCCAGCGCTGGCCCTTAGACCCGGCCGCAGCCTCAGGGCAGGTGGGAGCTGCGTGTCCTCCCTGCCCTGTCTCTATGGGGCCAGCCTGCAGCAGGACATGGGAATGAATGAAGGAAAAATGCTCAGTTGTTGAAATTGCGCAGGCATGGAGCAGCCCAGGCTTCCTGCTGCAGGGGCGTGATGGTCCATGTACCCAGCCCTCACCTACAGCTGGGGAAACAGAGGCAGAGTAGTTAAACAGTGTCATCGCATGGGTGGGTTTTGATCACTCCCTGGGACGTGGCTGCAGCCTGGCCTCCAGTGCAGGCTCTCTGCCTGTACAGCCATTTCTGCCCCTTCAGCTGCCTGTCCCTGCCCGGGGTATGCCGTATCTGGGGACACGGGGTATGGCATGATCCTATCTCTTAGGAAGGGTGACCATAGGTGCCCCGATGTCAGTGCAGGAGGCGGGGGCCACCTCCACTGTGTCTGCACCCACCACCACACCAGGGTCCCACGAGGGGACACTTTGGGTCTCAGGGCACCCACACAGTGAGTGGTGCTGGCCAGGACCACAGCCCCTGCTCTGGTCCCCGATGGCTGCTTCTCCGAGAGTGAGGAAACAGGGCGGATATCTGCCATGGGCAGCTTTATGTAATGCGGGGAGTAAAGTCACCGTCCCCATGGCACGCGGCTGTGGAGCAAAGCAGGAATTTTGGGAGCCCCACCCTTCCCTGTCACACTGGGTCTCCCTGGAAGGGAGCATCTGGCTTCAATCAGCTGTACCTCGGAAGAGGCTCGGTTGACTGTGCAGGCAGGCAGCAGTTAGCACCCGCACCAGGCTGGGGTCACGGCTGCAGGGAGACATCGGACCTGGCAAGTTGCTGGAGCAGAGCCAGGAGAGCCAGAGCTCAATTCCACCCATGATGGAGATGTTGGGGGTACCTGGCACAGCTGTGGCCCCAGCGTCCCCCTGGGAATGAGCCGGGATGGTGTGGCAGAGGCTCACCCACCGCTGCCCCTGCTGTACCCCCGCAGAGGGGAGGGCAGACCTGGTCTCTTGCCACCTGGGAGTGGATCTTTGCTCCACTGTGCCTCAAGTGCCAGTGGAAAACAAAACTCTCCCATGGCCACAGCCAGGGAAGAGAAACGGGGGGCGCTGAGCACGCACCAGGTAATGCTGCTAAGGCAGGAGGCTGTTTTATCTCTGCCAAGAGGAGAAAAGCACCAGTGAGCTGGAGCCAGGGATACAGGCAGGGCTGTGGCAACAAGGCACAGGGATGGTCTGGGGCAGGAGAACACCTGCACTGAGGGACCAAGGGGATGAGCTGGTACCAGGTGCCAGCTTGCAGGTCTGAGATGCGCCAGGCTCCAGGCACCCCCTTAGCCAAGACAGCCCTGCACAGCCCGGCTCCCCGTCCCGGTGAGGATCAGCCCCAGGACCAGGGGCCTTCTCCGGGTCATCACATCCTCAGTTCACCTCCCAGGGATTTGCACTGGCAAGAGCAGGACAGTGGGTGCAGTGCATGTGGGCTGACAACACGCTGGGCGCTGGAGCTGATGCAAACCGCCCAGGGCAGCAAGGACCCACAATAGGCAGAGCAGTTTCTGACACTGCAGCAGCGAAGAAAAGCAAAAAGCACAAAAGGTACGGGCTGGGGGCCCAAGATGCAGCTGTTCCTGCTGGCATTTGGGATAATTGTTCTGCTGGGAGAGCAGCCCTTCTCTAAGGGGGGTAGCTGGGCACACAGCCCAGCTTCCAAGGGCATGAGAAGGGAATGGAGCTGGGCAGGAGAAGAGAGGGAAACCACAAATAGACCTGGGTGACTGGATCCTTCTCAAACCACATGGCTAAGGACACAGAGGATGAGATCCTGCACCCCTCAGGGCAGCTTGGGAGCCAGACATGTCTCTGGGTTGAGCCCAGGCAAGGGCCAAGCACACCCTACTCCCAATAACAGCCCCCCATCACCAGACTCTGGCAGTGGGGACCCCTCATGCAGTCTCACCCTGGAACCTGTGATAAATGTCTGGTGATATGAGTGTTGACTATGTGGTGTTGCACCTGGGTTTGACAACCTCAAGCGTGGAGGGGCTGAGTTGAGGTGGGTCAGCAGGAGATCTTCTGGCTGGGGACAGCAGGGACCTGCTCCAGCTGTTCCTGGTGTGGACACACAGTGGTTTCCAGATGTGATCAGAGCCCTGGAGGTGCGTTCACAGATCTGTGCAAACCCAGCTCTAGCAGGAACAGAGCCTGAAGAGAAGGGAAGATGTTCACCCACGTCACCCAGCGCATCGCTTACAGACCTGGCCACAAACCCAGATCTTGTGGCTCCTGGACCACCACTGCAGTGGTGCCAGCCCCCACAGTTAAGGGTGCCAAAGTCGACACAGCCCAGACACACAGGTGAGGGTCAGGCATGGGCCAGACCCATCAGGAACCCAGAAACAGCGTGGCCAGGCCAGGGCGACAGCTCAAGGTCAGCCCTGCAGCTCCCGAGGGGACCCCGGTCCCAGCAGGTCCATTGCTTCCAGACCTCCCCTGCCACCCCAGCAGCAGTCCGTCAGGAAGTGGGCCCGGGGCCGGTGCTGCCAGGCCACAGCCAGGACGTTCCCCGCTGGGGCAGTGGTGGCAGTGGGGCAGGAGGAGAGCTGCTGCACAGAGCGGCATTGAGCAGGGACAATGATCCTCTCTTTCCTTTGAAAGACCTGACAGGCTTTGCATCCAAGCAAAGGCATGAAATGGGAACTGAGGGCAATTATCGCCCCCCCTCCTTGCCCTGTCTGGGACTCATGGCTGCCCTAAGCACCACTTGAAAGAGGCCCCAGCAAAGATCCCTCTCCCAAGTGCAGGAGACTTGGCTCAGGTCCCCCTCCCAGCTCTGGGAACAGACAGCTCACCCTCTGAGGGCTCTGCAGGGTGTGGGGGGTCCCAGCTCACCTCACGGCCTGGCTGTGCTGAGGGGCAAAGGTCGGAGGCTAGCATAGAGCCCCAGGTTCACCCCAAGTGGGTGCTGCCACCCTCAGCGCAGGGCAGAGGGATGTGCACTGCAGTGCGCCACACCAGCAAGGTCCCCTCCAGCTGCCCCTGAAGGAAGGAGTCACTGCAGAGCACCACGGCCACTGCTCCCCACAGCCACAGGGGCCAGCTCCAAGGGAAGGGACTTAACAAGAAGAGGTTGTGAACTACACCAGCACCACCTGAGGAGTACAAGCCCCCAGCACAGCTTCTGGAGGAGCAGCCAGATGAAGCTACAAGCACTGGAAGGGGTGCAGGTGGCTTCATGACCCCATCCCGCAGCAGTGAGGAGAGACTAAGGAGTCCCCAGCCCCAGAGCACAGGGAAGCCCAGAGGGGACAGGGAAGGACATGGGAACAATGGCCTGGAACAGAGACCCCCTGGGCTCCTCATGCTCAGGCTATGACTGTGCAACCTCAGCTCTCCCCACATCCTGTGGGACAGGACAGTCACAAACTTCCAGGCTCACAGCAGTAGATGGGCTGATTTAGGCAGAGCCAGAAGGATAAATTAAATAGTTCACCCCACTTTATTATCCCTACAGACAGGTGACCCTCCTCATAAAGAGGGTCACTTTTAATTAAACCTCAGGCAAAACAGGCACTGGACACCAGAGGTGGCATCATGAAAGAGATGGCAGGCACCAATGCCCAGGGGACAGCTAACACCTTACTCCTGCAGATAGGGGGACACAACTAGCCATGGCTTTGCCTCCTCCTCCCTCTCCCTGGCACTCTGCTGATTCCCACTCTGGCACAGGGCAGCAGGCACAAGGGTAGAGCAAGGATTCATGCCTTGCAGTGAGCTTCAGGTCAAGATCAATCTCAAAGAGATGATGTGACTAGGACAGACAGCACTGGACAGATAAAAACAGGAGTAAAGAATTGGTCCGCATGGTGCCCAGCCCATAGCAGGGCAGGTCCAGCACTTTCTGCCCAGCTCAGTGCATTGTGCCACAGCATCGTGCCAGGAGAGTCAGAGCATGCAACAACCCTGGAGAGAGAGGTCCTGGTCTTGGAGCTACGAAGGGCCAGGCCTGTGCTACATGGGGATTCACAAGGATCTCCTATGAAAGTACCATAAATACCAAGTACCAAACCACAGTGGAAGACATTGTTCAGCTCAAGCATCATCACTGAGCTAGGTGGGAAGGAGGAGGTATCCTGAGATGCACCAGTCTAACAGGACCCACGCTTAGACCACCACCACCACCCCAAGAGACCTGGAGAGGGGTGCAGTTCACACTCAGGATGTCACCCCGGGGAGCCAGCGGACACCAGGACAGGCAAAGCTGCCATTTCTCCTCTTGCAGATGTGCAAAGGAAAGAGCCCATCAGCCTTCACTCTGTCACCCAGATTCAGTTAAATACAAAACCTTGTCCTAAAGCCCCTCTGTGAAGTCAGGCTTGTGTTAGCATCCTCATGCTGTAGGACATCACCTCTCCTTTTAAAGTCATGATGAAAAAAAAATAAGCCTGGCAGTCGTAAGGAAACATTTGTCAGGTCAAGCCAAATACAGGGATGCAGAAGTGTCTGCCTCAATCTGCAAACAGCCTGAAACAGCAGCTCAGAGGTACAGGCTACCTTGTTTGGGTCTATAGCTCATTAACTACAGGAGCCTGGAGATGTGTGACTGCAGATTTGTGCAGTAGTGACTATGGCATCGCTACTGCAAACTGGAAAGAGGGATTACACCAGGAGGAGCACCAGCTCGGGCACTGCTCTGGCCCAGTATAGTGTCACTGGCAGGCAGAAGTCAGGCAGCAGAGAGGGGCCAGGCATGCCCCATTGGTTTTTCAATCTTGTCTTCCGACAGTGGGACAAGCAGGGGTCAGGCCACCCTTCAACAGCAGGCCTGCCTGGAGATGCCAGCTGGAGTGTTGAAGATGCATCAACTTTTTCTGAGAGCAGTCAAAATTCAGCCTAAGTCAGGCCAAGGGCACAGCAGCTGCCCCCCACGCAGGCAGCACGGGCAGTGGCTGTTTCCCCCAGCATGCTGGGGATCATGGGGCTGGGGGTACAGTCCCTGCAGTCCATTTAGAGACAGAAAAGGAGCAGCTTGAGAGCAGCATGGCTGGAAAGCCCAGCAGCAGAGCAGTACATGGATGCTCCCCAGGTGGGGTCAGGGAAACGCCTTCCCAGCTTCCTCCTACAGAGATGCCACCAGCAGCTCCAGACCTCGAGATACGACACCTGGAGCAACGGGTGCAATGGGTTTTGGGCAAGAGTCCCACAAAACCCCCGGGGAAGCTCGAGGATGGGGAGTGGAGAGATGGGCGCTAGATGAAGGTGGAGTCCAGCTGGCTCGTTTCATGGTTATTACGGGCGCGAGCCTCAAAAAGCTGCTTGATCAGGGCAGATTTCTCTTGCTCCAACTGGGTGATACGTTCACTCTTGTCAGTCACCTCCTGCACGGGACAGAGGAGGAAAATGCTGCTCAGAGGAGGAAAACGCTGGCATTTGCTGTGCTGCGGGTGCTGGGACGTGAACCCCAGCAGTGAGCCTGGCCCTGGCAGGGGCATCACGGGTGCCCCTTCCCCAGCAGCCCACCCGCAGCATCTGCGCCCTCTTGTGACCTGCATTTGTCAGTCTTTTCCCTCCGGCAGGGATGCCCCATCCCTGCCCACGGACCCTCACCCAGCAAACAGCTGGACACAGCTGCATGATGGGGGGTCTCCAGGTGCAGCCCACATGCCCTTCTCTGGGATGACCAAGATTGGCCAAGCTGAAGGAACACTTCCCACTGCCTCGTATTCCTTCCCCAGCTCCATCCCACCCTTCCTCCTCTCCCAGCCCCCACAAGGGATCTCCTCCCCCCATACCCCCACTCACCTTGGTGAGAAGCCGGTTTTGCTCCTTCAGCATGTTAATGGCTTGCTGGGAGCCTGCTGAGGCTGGGGACACCACGGGGATCAGCCTGTTCAGACCTGAGGAGGGGTTTGCTGGCTGCAGAGAAGGTGAAGGGAAGAGATGAGACACCGAGCCTCCTTCCCAGTGGCCCTCCCCAGCCTTTCTCGAAGGCCAGAAGCTGTTTCTGTGGCACATGGGGAACTGAGAGAAGCCCAGCACAGAATTAAGACCTCAGCACAGGCCATTGCAGGGTCTCCAGCAAGGCAGGCAGAGGTGGGAAGCTTTCCTGCCAGGCTTTTTGTGTGCCTGGCTCCTGCCAGGAGCCCAGCAGGACAGCCAGCTCCGAGAAGGCTGACTCAGCACCCCAGCAGGATGGTTTCCTTATTCACTTGACAATGGCTACACCTTTTTGGGGATCTTCTTTAGTCCCCAAATGCCTTGAGCATCCTCCAGCCTAGCTCGGGACCAGCTGTGCTGTCCTTGGCCATCCCCCATCCCCTATCTTGCCCATGGAGCCAAGTCACCTCCCCAGAGCCCGGGGAAACTCTGGCAGCTCTGATGTCAGCCCAGCCACCAGTGTAAGGGGGTGGAAAGGATGGGTCCCAAGCTCAAGCAACCAACCACATGCTGCTAATCTCCTCCTCTCACCTTGCCGGCAGTGGAAAGGAGGTCACCCAGGCAGCGGTTCACCTCCTGCAGCTTGGGGACCAGGCGCCCCAGGTGGCTCTGGCTGCCCTCAGGGAGGAATTCCTGGGGGATGGGGAGGAAAAGGAGGCTGGGGGTTACCATGGGGCAGGCTCCAGGTCCAGCCAAGTCCCAGCCAAGTCTCCAAACCCACAGAGCAGCCCCAGACCCTCCCAAGCAGACAGGCACCCCAAGAACAAGCCCCAGACTCACAGCACTGGTTTTGTTCTTCCCCAGGAGCCTCTGGTGTTCCTGCATGAACTGGATGTGCTGGTGGTACCACTCCCGGGCACGCTCTACCAGCTCCAGACCCTGCAGCAGGAAATCCTTCTCCTGTTCCAGCTCCTTCATGTGCTTCAGCTGCAGGACAGAGTGTGCAGAGATGTCACCCTCTCCCCACCAAGGCCTTGTCAAGCCCAATGAGTTGTTTCTTCACAAGGCGCAGAGGGATACGGGTACAGGCAGGGGTCTCATTCCCTCTCCCCACGAAAAGCCGCAGAGGAGCGTGATGATGGTTGCTGCCTGATGCTGCTTTGGGGGAAGAGTTCTCCAGTTTGGGAGAACAACCGAAGCAGGCAAAGGACAGTCAGGCCACCTCCACCCTTCTGCTCCCCACTGCAGAAGCAGGTTTCTCTGCCTCATATTTATCCAGGGATGCAGTAAGACTATGGCCTGCAGCTGCACCCCAAATCCCCCCAAGGCTGCGAGCATCAGCCAGCAGCACAAATACACACAGCTTTCAGCAAGCGGCAAGCATCCAAGCTAAATGTGCAGACTGGAAGCTGGGGGAAAACCTGTTTCCCCAGCATTCTGCTCTGCTCCCCCCTCTGCTTTACCCCAGAGGGGCCTCTGAGCTGAGCAGAGCACAGCATAACTTTCTGCTGAGTGTCTCTGCAAGTCTTTCAGGTTCAAGCACCAGCATCACCCGGAAAGGGGTGTGTGGACGTTTATGCACCTGGAGGGCTGCTATGAGGGTGCCCAGGGCTCCTGCCCCCGCGACCAGCCCCCTGGGACAGGTCAAGAAGGACCCTGTGCCAGGTCACGGCACAGCCAAGGCTGCTGGAGGGGCTGAGGTGCCTGCTCTGCATCAACAGCAGGGCTGGAGCACTGGTCTGTGCCCCAGGGGACATGGGATCCCCTGCTCCGCTGCCACCTTCTTCTCCTGCAGCCCCTCAGCACTGCACTGCCACCAGCAATCGCAGAGGTGGCAATAGAAGAGGGGACATCCCCGGGTAACAGAGCGACCAGTGCAGCAACCCTTTCATCAGCCCTCATGCAGTGAGCCCAGGGCTCATGCTCCCCTCCTCCCAAACCGTGCCAGCCTGCTTCCCTGGCTTCTGACCCCCCGTCTCCATGCCAAGAGCACAGGGAGCTGCCTGCCTTGCTGCCTCTGCCTTCTCTGCCACAACACAGCCTGGACTCCACCACCCACAGCACAGACTGGGCTCCAGGACAGTCTCCTCCAGGCACCAGTGGGACTTTGATCACCCAGAAGCTGCTGGATGCTCAGGAACCTCTCCTGCTGCTTTGGAGAGCGCCTGGAGGGAAATGATTCAGCTCAGAAGTGACCATGAACAGATCCCCACCCCCAGGGACAAATGAGACCATACCAAGACCTTCTTCAGGCTGCCAGCACTTCGCTGTCCCCACTGCGAGCCCCAAAGCCTCCCAACCGCCCCACACTAGCCATCCTTTACACCAGGGCTGCTCTTGTTCCTACTGCTCCTGGAAATGCTGTTTGCAACACGACAGCCTTCCCCACACACATGGTCGGATGGACAGACGGACCAAAGGAGACATACCCACAGGAAGAAGCGCAGA
This sequence comes from Balaeniceps rex, assembly GCA_013401315.1. Taxonomy (NCBI): domain Eukaryota; kingdom Metazoa; phylum Chordata; class Aves; order Pelecaniformes; family Balaenicipitidae; genus Balaeniceps; species Balaeniceps rex. The sequence goes on along the minus strand of VYZW01003512.1, from coordinate 11,262 downwards.
GCCTTGGTGCTATGCAAGCTGGGAATGAAGAAGGTGCTGTACGTGACAAGGACCCCCACCCACCTCGGGCTGCAGCCTGCAACCACCTGGCCTGCCATGGTTCCACCAGGCTTGCTGGCCAGCACAGTGACCGGAGGAAGAGGCAGCATCCTACAGAGCAGTGGGACATCACCAGCTCTGCCAGGCGTGGGGACAGACGGCATCTCACTAAGGATGGGATGCTCTGGGGGCAGAGGCAGCTTCTGGGGCAGGAGAAAGACAGAGTGCTGGACTTGGCTGGTGCTACCCAGGGTAGAAGGGGAGGGGACAGTGCTGTACCATGGGCTGCCTACAAATGAAAGTGCTCAGCCTCTCACAGAAGGTCTTATCCCAGCTACCCCCTGTGGCCATGGGGAAATCAGACCAATTGATGACGGACTGGCTGAAAAACACCAGCTGAGCAGGCACCAGCTGCGGTGGTGCAAAGGGTCCTGGGGCTGCAGCATAGCCCCCATACCTCTGCTTCACTGCTCAGGATGAACCTGTCCTACTGTACCCGGGGATGCAGGATGGAAACCAGTGCTCTCATCCCATCATGGGCTTTAGGCAGATTAGCCTAATCACAGGTGAGTGCCTTGTCTCTGTGGGGCCCAACATCCTCCCAGCATGAGGTGGGAGGTGACAGCACCACCCTGCACAGGGATTCGGTCCTTGCTAGACTCAAACCTGCTCCAGCTCTCTCTGTACGCTCAGAAGTGGGAATAGTACCCAAAGGCTCCTGCCAGGGTGCCAGGGAAGGCTTATGACCAGCAGGACAGGGACAGACACCCTTCTCCAGGGGGAGGAGCATGCTAAAGGCAGTGCAGCACTCGGGTACATGCGGAGGGGTGAAGAAAGGCAGAGGACCTCCTTCACACTGCCCCCACAACAACTTGGGGAAACAGAGGCAAGGGCAACACAAGCCCAGAGCAAGAGCGCTTGTGGCAGAGCTGGGAACGGACCCCAGCTCTCGGTGAGACACGGTGGCCACCAGCCCCTCCATACCAGTACCAGGCAGGACCTTGAGCTCATGGCAGTGATGGGCTCCAGCCAGGAGCTGTATGCAGAGGGAAGAGCCTTGCCAGGGAAGGAGGGACCTTCCCCTCTCCGAAGCAGCAACTCCCAGCCACCAAAACCCTGAGGACCAGAGACACCCATCCCCATCCCCAGACACACACATCTACATTTGTTACTCCTTGCCAGCACCTCTCAGCAGAGACCCCCTCAGCCCAAGAGCACCCCAACCCCTTGCATGGCTGCAAGCCCCGCAAACCATGTGTGCACACACACCCCCCCCCCCAGGCCAGGCATCAGAGCACGTTATGTCCCCCAAGACCAGCACCAGGCTGTAATCGATGCTTCCCACGGCACATGTCAGCCTTGCTGGGCTCGGGGAGCAGGGTGACACCAGGGCGCAAGTGGTGGAAGTGCAGAGGTGACAGTCACAGCCTCAGCAGCAGCTCTGACACCAGCGAGACAAGCTCTGGCCGATCACTCATCCTGCAGGCTGGGTCCTGCTCTCTTCCCAGGACAATTTAGCTTGAGCTTTTGGGCAACATGCTCAGGCAGCTCCTCCATCCCACTTGGGAGCAGTGCAGATCCCTTCATCCAGGCAATCTGATCCAAGCCTCTCCACTCAGGGACAGAGAGAGGGGAGCAGATCCCTCCATCCTGGGCTGCCCGGCTAAATTCAATGCTGATTTCTCTGCATTACTGGCAAAAAGTCTCTTGGGAGCCAGGAGGATCAGCATGCTTGAGCCCCGATCTACAGAGAACATCTGGCAGGGGACAGGGCCCGGCACCACTGCTCGCCAACGCAGAGTGTACCTGACCTTCGATGGAGTGCTTGAAAAGCCCAGAGACCCACCTGCTCCTACACCTACATGTTTGCCTTTCCCTGCCCAAGGTTTTGCCCACAGGGAAGGCACCCATGCAGTCAAATGCTGGCTCCATGGGCTGACCCCACTCCAGGGGAAGGCAGGGGAACACGTGCCTCCTCCCTGTCTGGCACGATTCGGGACAGAAAGCACCTCGGAAGTAATGGCAGGAACTCCACATACATCAACAGAGCTTTGCATCCAAAATACCAACTGCCCAACACCCCACGGCTCATACGTGCAGGGTGGGCGGGGGGGAGCCACAGCCCAAACAGAGCTGGTGTCAGCAGTGCAGGACCCTTGCAATCCACTTTCCCGAAGGGGCCACGGGCCCCTTCATTGGAGCCCATGACAGGGCTGTCCCCTTACCATGCTGAAGTCCATGCCGTTGGTGATGGTGTGTCTCCGGTGTTCTGCACGTCCCCTCTGATGCCTCCGAGTTTCCCCAGCCCCTGGATAGCTGCCATCTCCCTGGGACTGCCCAGCAGCCTTAGCATCACCACCTGTAACAGAGGAAAGCATGAGGCCACCAGCCGCTTGCAACAAAAACCTCCCCATGGCCACTTCTATGCAGGGTGGTCTTGCAAACGGACGTAGCAGGGAGCAGCTGAGAAAAGCACCAGCCCGAGCACCTGCTCACATCTTTGCATGGGCAGGGCAGGCTTCAGCAACGACTTACTTGGCTGCGCCAGGCTGGCAACAGACCTCAGTGGTCATCTTCTGCAAAAAGCAGGCAGCTTCCAGGCAATGCTGTTTCAGTCCTGGCACAGGCAATTAAACCATTAGTGATATTGCCTACCCTTGGCCTGTCCTCATGTGACCCCTGACTCCCACTCCGGCGGCACAGGCTCTGCCAGGAACCTGACTCCTCCTGAAGTCAGCTCCTGCTTGGTGATGGGCTTGGCCATGCAGATGTCCACGCAAGACCCCGTGCCTGTGGTCTAACCACAGAGTAAATCAGGCTGTAAGTTTTCCAAAATTTTATTAAAATCCCAACATCCTATCCTGCAAAAGACTGATCTACTACAAACACATGATGCTGGTGCAAATCCATGCATAATCAATTTTTGCAGATTAAGGTCATACTGGCAGGTTTTAGGCTGGATCAGGCACCTCCTGCCTGTGCTGCCTGTACGCTGAAGCAGGTATTGGCTGGGCACCTGCAGTAAAGTGCCCCACGCTACCCACCCTGTTGAACTCGCCAGAAATGCAGCCCTGCAGCCATGGCCAAGCCAGCTCAGATCCCTGCTTCTGGCCAAGCACCACCCTGACACCCCGAACCGCAGCGCCAGGGCAACCAAGGGTGCAACCAGCACCCTCCCCAGACATGCCCAGGCAGCAAGCCTGCTGCACCTCCCTTCTTGCCCTGGTCCCCCCAGCAGACCCTGCCTCATGCTCACCCCCTCGCTCTGCACACAGCTTTCCTCGAGAGTTTCTTTCCCAACCTGGCTTTCAAACAAGAGCAGCACAGAGGTGGGCAAGCAAAGGCAGGCAGTGAGGCAGCTGGGGAAAACATCTCCTCCTTGGGACCATTCCCCCCATATCTCCCAGGCACACCCACCCAACACAACACCCTCTCATGGGTTGGGCATGCACCAGCTCCCAGATGCCAGAGCTGCCTGGCACAGGTCTAGCGCATTCCCTGCTGTGTGGGCATGAAGGGCTGCAAGTGCTGGGACAGGGCACGTAGCATTGCCTGGGCTGGCACATCACTGCCCGCTGCTCCACAAGTCTCCTTAGCCGAGCACATGGACATGATGGAAGAGGGATACGGGGCAAGACAGGGCAGCTGTGGCCACAGGAGCCACCCTTCACCTTGAAGGCAACAAAGTCTGGGAGGGTTGCACCATACTGGGGCTGCCTGTACTGCCACATTTGTGTCAGTTCAGCAACAGAAGCTGGACGCAGGCTCAGGTGGCAGCAGGCAATGCTACACAAGCACCTTGCTCAGCCTGTCACTTTGTGTCACTGGGGAAAGAAGCCACTGTGGCACAGGAAAAATCTTCCTTCTGGTCCATCATGGCATCCTGCTTCTCCTGCCAGCAAGTGCACTGGCATAGACAGGTCTCCAGCACGTCAATAAACACAAAGTCTTTGATATCGCCTATCACCCATTCATCTGCTTTGCCAACTGTCTTTGGTTTCATACACCCATATCTGCCTGGGAGGAACCCAGCAAGACCGGTGCAACCATGCATATGTTCTCCTAGCAGACCTGTAGCACATTCTGCTTGGGAAGCTGAGGAACAGCCCCAAAACCAAGGGTAGCTTCAATAGGCAGAATCCCAAAGCAAAGCAAGAAGCACCTCTGCGAAGAACTGCAGGGTAGAAACATGTTAAAAAAGTTTTCGCTGCTGTTGCTTGGAAGTGCCAAGCTGAGCTGAGCTGAACCTATGATAAGAAGGTGCTCCCTGGTCAAACAACTGAGCTCTGTGAACCTGAGCTGACAATGTAGTGGCTAAAACAGGACCCCTGCTAATGAGCTGGGATCAGTTCTTCTTAGGCAAAGAGCAGGACCAGCTCACCAGAGGCAGAAGAGATCCTGCCATGAGATATGGGACGGCCTCCTCCCTCCCAAAGCCCCTCTGCCCCTGCAGGGCATGATCCCAGCATTCACCAGCCAGAGCACATGCCCAGGATAGTCATTTTACACATTTACATACCCATCCTTGGCAATGGCTCAGACAATAACAGCTACCTACAAACCATCCCCTCCTTCCTGCCAGGGCCACCAACTCTCCAGGCAGCTGCTAGAGCCAGGCCACCCTAGCAGCAAAGGCAAGTGCTGTGCTGGGGAGGAGGCAGTGCCCAGGGCCACCACAGACCACAGGGCAAGGCACTTATTGCTCTGTGTCTTAACGTCCCCAGCTCTCAGCTCTCAGAGGAAACACAAAGGTGAAGACTCCCAACACCAAGATGCTCGGATGCTGCTATGACAGGCCACCTAGGCACCATCGGTAGGGAAGCCATCACAATGACTTCCGTGCCCAGTGACTTCTCCAATATCAGCCTCACCATCCTTCCATGCAGCAGATGCTGTTGGCTCCCCAGAGACCGTGGCTGGTGCCCAGCAGTGGCTCACGGGCTGCTCCGGCACCACTGGGCTGATGAGAGCTTCCGAGAAGCTGGAAGCTGACTCTGAGCAGGGACTTCTGCCCATAACTGTAATGGAGGTTAGCAGGGAAGAAGGGACAATCGATGTCCCATTGGTTTGCTGCACCCCTGGATGCACCAGGAGGATCACCTGGTCCCAACCTCTGCCATCTTGCCATGATTTGCATCCAAATCACCTCCAACACATGCAGAGGCCCCCTGGACCAGAAAGAAGAGCTAGGGTGGCATCCTGTGAGCACCTTCTTCCCCCAAAACACAGACAGAGAGTTTCCTCAGACTCTTTGCAGTTGATGAGCACTGATACACCATCTTGCTGCACTTGGTTGGGTTCTTACAGAAGCTACCTCATGCAGTTGGAGGCTCAGAGCAGCCTTGAGCCCAAACAATATAATCTTAATGGAGACAGGGCTTCCTGGACCCCCAGGCAGCTCTCAGCTCCCAGCACATTTCTCCGTAGCAAGAAAAAGCTGTGTCCTGCCATAGCAGTGCCCAACTCCCTTGCAGCCAGTTGAGAACATCTACCCATTCAATCACACCCTGGGAAACCCTCCACGGTAGAAGGGAGCACTGGGCAGCTGTGCAGGATCTGGAGCTAAAAGAGACAGAATAACTCTGAGTTATAATGCTCGCTAAGCTGCTGAATCAACCTGAAATTCAGGCCTGTTGCCAGAATACGGCCCTGCACTGCGGGAAGCTGGCAGCAAGGCCTGAGGAACTAACCGTGCCCACAGCCTCAGGACATCAGTATAACATCAGCCTATAATGGAGAGATCCTCAGCAACCAGAAGGTTGCTGTAGTCATCTGCTCACTCCTTTCCAGGGCAGAGCTTTCAATTGGCTGTTTATTTACCAAGCAGGATTTTTTTTCAGGTTTTTCCAGATTTACACTCTTGATGACAGAAGAGCCAGCCTGCTTAATAATATTCCCCTAGATGAAGCTCCAGAGATTAGTCTGGAGGCAAAATGGAAAGCAGAGAACCTCAGCCATGGTTAAAGTTTCTTCTCCACCCGACAGAAGAAGGGACTGGGAGGGAGCAGGTGGGAAGGGAAGGCAAACCAGCCCAGACAACTTTCCCAAGGTAGAGGAAGTCATCATGCTCAAGTGTTGTGATAACAAACACCAGCTCCTCACACAGACCTTTGTGTCTGTAGATCTCAAAGTGCTTTACAAATCTAGATAAAGAATTATTACCTACACCAGATAAGTCCAGAAGCCTGGTTTCCTTCTAACGTCTCCTACTGACTAGCAACAAATCAAGATGCCAGTGAAATAGTCTCCCCCTTGCCAAGGTCAGCACGCCACCTGGGCGTGGGGAGCCCTGGCAGACTCAGCACGGGAACCCCAGATCTGCCGGTGAGCTCTGCAGACAGAGCCCTTGTCTGGCCACCTGGACAGCGCTTGGGGACAGCAAAGCACATCTCCCTGATGCCGACTTCCCATTTAATTATTGCTTAATTATTTATTATTGTAAATAGTGCCACAGAATTATCCAAACAAAGAAGTTGGATCAGGTTTTGCTATTATTTTTGTCCAAAACGTGGATGAAATTGTGAACCAAGCCTTTCTGAGGGCACACCCACAGCACAGAGCCCACCCGAGCACAGGGCTGCTCTGTGACCGCAGCTCTCACTCCGGCGAAGCTGCTCAGCTCTTGGAGACCCCAGGGCCCAGCGACTCTCCAAGACAACCAGCTGCATTACCCACCCCCCAAGGAAGGTCACCTACAGACTTTGCACCAGGGGACAACCACGGACATGTTATGGTAAAGCCCTTAATTCTTCTTGTCACTGCTATAAACAGACAAGCACCCATGTGAGGAGAAATGTGAAGGGAAGCACAAACCCAAGACGGACAGCAAAGCAGCACACTCTCCATCCCGGTTTATCCACAGCTTGGATCAAAGCCCACCAAAGCCAAAATTAAAAATAGCAGTAACTTTTGCAGAGTTTTACATCAGGCCTGCAGAAAGAGCTTGCTGATGGTTTAAGCCCAGAGCAGGCAACAGGTCTGTGCTGCCTGAGGACCAGAGCAGGCCACAGAGTCCCAACCCGCCCTGCCTAACTCGAGTCTCCGGCAATGGTGCTGCCCGCACTTCGGAGCTGACCGCACCGAGCCGGGCACGTTCCTCCACCGACCCCAGTGCTCCGAGCCCGGCCCCGCTGGCTCACCTCGGCCGCGGGGCTGGCTGTGCCCTGGTTCCCGCTGCCCGGTGCTCTTTCCGCGCCGCTCCTCGGCACAGCGCGGGCTCGGCGGCTTCTCCGCGCTCCGCCGCCCGCCGCCGCTGCTGATCTCCACCGGAGGGTCAGCACCAGGCAGGGCAGCGCGCAGCCCCAGGACGAACCGCTCGAATGTGAGGTACCCGCTGGCTGGTGCCGCCCGCCGCAGCCCCTCCATCACCCCGGCGGGCAGCTCCCGGGCTTCCGCTCCCCGCCAGCGGGACTCGATTTCCCGTAGGTGCACGTAACCCCGCCGACGATCATCCAGGATATCGAAGAGAGTCCGCAGGCTCTGCAGGAAAACCCGGGGAAGACCCTCGGTGCCGGCGGGGAGCGACCGGTCGCCGCGCTCCGGGGCCGCCGCCATCATCATCATCATCATCATCATCATCATCACCACCACCACCACCACCACCGCCGCCGCCGCCGCTCCCGAGCGTTACTCGCCGCTCCGGCCCCCGCGCTCCTATTGGTTGATGGCGGAAGGTCCTGCGCTCTCATTGGCTGGCGGCGGGCGGTGCGCTGGCCATTGGCTGAGGGGGAGGACAGCAGTTTGAGTTCCACGCGGCGCCCGCCCCGCTCTCGGCCGGAGGAGAGCGGAGAGTCCCGATCCCTCAGGAGGAGGGGGAACCCCCGCTCTCCTCCGGCCCACAGCGGGGCGGGCTCAGGGAGGTGTCTCCTCCTCCATCCCACGGCCGTCCGAGACCCTGCACCCTCGGTAACGGCTCGGTGACCCCTGCCCGGGAAGAGCCGCGCTGGCCGGTGTCCATCCATCAGGCACAAATCCTCATTTCTCGCAGCGCAGACCCTCACCCGCTGCTCCTGCAGCTGCAAATCTCCTTATTTACCGGCAGAACTCAGGGCACCGCTACCTCCACCCAAATGCAATGGGTGCTCCTGCTGCTGATGGTAATAAATCGCTTCGGGCAGTTGGATTTTTGCACGTCAAAGACACCTCCCTGTGCCATGTGCCAGGGGTGATTTCCTTTAGCTCTGAGTTGGCTTCAAAGGGAGAGGGTGGAAGATGCTTGGCCCTCAAGCCCTCTCATCCACATGGCCCTTGCTGTGCTCCCCTCACCATCAGCTTCCCTGTCCAGGATGAACTCCATCCCCAGGTGTCTTCAGCAGCCTGGTCCTCCTCCTGGCTTCTCAGCCCATTCTTGCCACTCCTCTTCTCCGCAGAGTTTCTCAGCACTGTCAGACCCAGGCTGCCAGGTAAATCACAGCAGCCTCTGGAGACCCTCACTGGGCTTTTCTTTGTCAGGGACATGCTCTGGCTGGTCTCCTCTGTGCTGTGGCTGGGCTGTTCACAGCCACTTTTCTTTAAACCATTTATTTTCATAAATTTCCTGGACCTGTCCTACCTGTTTTGAGATCTCTGCTTGGCTTAGACGTGTTTGACTGAACAGGTTCACACCTGCATAGGATACAGGGAGAAGGAACCGGTGCATCATCCCTCCCCTTTCTGCTCCAGAAACAAGGCAGTGAATGTGACGCTGCTCAGCTCTGGTAGCATCAGCGCATGGGCTGTTTTTCTCAGCAAAGGCTAAATCTGCAGGAAAATGAGTTTTTCTCTAGGATCCTCCCACATCTCTGGGCTTGCTGGAACAGCCAGGAATAACAGGGGGAATCCAAAATGACCTTAATGCCTCTTGTCCAATTTCCCTGCCTGGCAGGTCTATCCCACCAGGAAAGCAATTCAGAGATACCAGAAACAATTCCTGGCATTGACTGTGTCTGGTGGCTCAGCCGAAATACTCTCGCTCAGCCTTCTGCTCTGGCAAGAGGGAGCTGGGACAAAACTGCCCAGTGCAGCTCTGGTCTTACTACACTTTCCATACTAAAGTGCCCTCAAGAGGCTGCCATGAGACAGGCCGATGTTTTCATCCTCGTCGTGGTCAGGTGAATGACGTTAGGGAGATTTTGAAAATTCTCAGAGAAGGCTTTTTGGGTTTGGGTTTTGTTTTGTTTTGTTTTTTTTTCTCTCACTGAATAGTTTATCTTGGGGCCAGCCCAGGCTCTTCTGATTGACAGAGCCATCTTCAGTTTTTTTAATACAAACGACGTAGCTATTCAGTTCTCCTTCCCCCAAGCTACTGGGAAGCACCAGCTGCCATTCAAACCTGGCCCAATCCTCCCTCACTGCAGGCACTGGCGGTGACACTCACGGCTCTGGTGTAGTGGCACCCAAAGCACCAGTGCCCTCTCCGGGGAGGGCACGGGGTGTCTGATGTCCCCTGGAAGGCTGGTGGCAGGCCAGCATGTCCCACCAACCAGCATTGCCACCCCTGGGAGGAGAGGTCGCAGCAGCTGCACCAAACCCCAGCAGAGCACTGGGGGAAAAGGGTGCTGGTGGTGGAGACTGGGGAACCTTCCTACATGACACTGACCATCTATGGGTGATACTGGGTGACTGTGGCAGTAGATTAAGCCCCGTGCTGACTTCAGCAGCATGTAGGTGCTCCCACGTGAATCTTGACTCTGCAGAGGACACATGATAACTGCAGCCATGAGGTTGTCTCCTGATGACCATGCTCAGGCAGATGCTGTGAGCCTCTGCTGCTGCGTTCTCCTGGGGGAGAGCAAAGTCTGGTGGGGAACCAGCCACATGTCAGTGGGATCAGTGTGTGCATGCTGCTGTCTGGCATGTGGACCACCTGGCACAGCACAGCCCGCCTCTGCGTATTGCACTGTCAGCCAAAACAGTGCCGCATACAAAGTGGGTTGGTCCCTGGCCAGCGCAGGTTACCAGACCATACACAGAAATGGTTGGTCAGGGCTTGGTTAAAACCAGACCAGGGGCTGTGCAAACAACAGTCCAGATGCCAAGTTCTGGTGCTCCCCTTCACTGTCCAATTCATTAAGGGCAATTGGTGTTAACCCATTCTTTCAGCCCCAAAGCTGAGCGGGTGCAGATAATCACTTCCAGTGGGGTATCAAAGTGTCAACCCAGAAATGCATCTGTCCCCAGGAGACCTCTGGGCAGAGGCTAAAAATGGCGAGGGGAGTGTGGTCGGGGAGACAAAGCAGATTTTCCCTTGGGGGAGGGCTGTCTTATTTGGTCTTCCCAGCTGTGAGATGCCATCGTGTTTTCCATCTTGCTGCTTACAGGGCCTCTTGAGGACATGCTCTGTTTGCTTTGGAGGGGGCCAGGCGCCTCCCACAAAGTTACTTTTCTTTCCTCCAGACTGTTTTTTCCCTTGGAGGGCCGGTGAGCAGGAAGTCTGGTGGCTGCCTGGCAGCTCACAGGCTGTCACGAGGGCTGGGAGAATGGCGGCAGATGGGAAGCTAAAATAAGCTGTCCAGAGGATGGTGGTTTTGTTTGCTTGCTCTGCGACATGCCTGAGTCTGCAGAGCAAGAATTTGTGTTGGCAGGAAATGGCAGTCACTTGTGTGTCACCCTCCCACCATTCCGGCTGATGGGGTCTCAGCACAATGAGTTTAAACACAGGGGATCTGGGGCTTAAATGGAAGTGTGATAAGTGCTGTAAGGCCTCCGATTAGAATCCATCTAGCAATTCCTCTGTCCTATTATAAATTCCACTCTGCTGCTGCCGATGAAGCCAGCTATACAGGAGAAGCTAAGGGCGGTGTGTAGTAACAGTCATGCCACAGCCTTTCATCTTATTCAGGGAATGACTGTAAAACTGCATTTCTTTGGGGAACATATTGGTGGATACTTATATATTGAAGCCCTAAAAATAAGAAGCTCTACCTCTCTCCTGGTAGCATATCTTACCCCAATGGAGCAGTGTTTGCCATCTGTCTGCTTTCGGGGTGCTGGAGCTTTTTTAATGATGAATTTCCTGTTCCACCTGCGTATTTGTGTTTCCTTTGGCTGAAGCGTACCTCCTTCCTGCTCTCTCAGGTTGTCCTGCCCAGTATATCTGATCCAACCTGCCATTGTTTTTATTGCTTTACAGAAGAAAATTTCTACCCACACTGGTGCGATGGGTTGTGGAATCAGCCCGGGGGACTCTGTGCAGCAGGACAACCTGTTCACAGAATCTTTTGGTTGGAAAAGACCTTTAAGATC